>JAGDQP010000822.1:366-10703 GCA_022664845.1 Lepisma saccharinum
TCGGCCTATTTCAACACTCACATCCGAAGGACCTATTGAATTTGTTATTCCTGGGGATACTTCAGAGTATATTGATCCTTCGCACCTTTACTTGTATGTCAAATGTAAAGTAGTAAGGGCAAATGGGGATAATTTACAAGTAGCTGCAGCTGGACCGCCACCCGTTGCAGTCGATATTGTTGGACCTGTGAATAATTTTCTACATGCCATGTTTTCACAAGTCGATGTTTACTTGAATGATAAAATCGTTTCATCTTCGAATGGAACCTATCCATACCGTTCCTATTTTGAAACAAGTCTCAACTACGGGGAAGATGCTACCAATACTCATTTGAAAACGGGTTTATGGTATAAGGATACGGCAGGACAGTTTAATACGTTAACAAACGATAATGTTGGATTTCAAAAACGTAGTGCAATGATTGCAGGTAGTGCCTCTATTGAAATGTTTGGTCGTGTTTACACTGATATTACAACCCTTAATCGTATTCTTCCCAATAAAGTTAATATGCGAGTTAAACTCAGTCGTAGTAAAGATGCATTCTGTCTTATGGCAGGACAACAATCTGATTTCAAAGTTCATTTGGAGGAAGTTATACTGTATGCACGTCGTTTGGAAATATCTGCTGATGTGTCTCTTCAATTAAATCAATATATGCTTCAGGATACTGCTAAACTTCCATTGACACGTGTAGAAACACGTGTTCATACCATTCCTCAAAATGTATCTAGTTTCAATTTGGACAATTTATTTTTAGGAAAAGTACCTAAAGGTCTTGTTATTGGATTTGTTTCAAATACTGCCTTTAATGGACAATACAATGAAAATCCTTTTCAATTTCAACATTTTAATCTCAACAAACTTCAAGTGCAGGTTGGTTCTAAATTTTATCCACCTACTCCATTGACTCCTGATTTTGCAAACAATTTGTTTATTCCGAGTTACCATACTTTAATTTCCGGAACTGGTATATTTCATCAAAATGCAGGGCATACCATTTCACCTGAAGAATATCCTAATGGCTATACGCTGTATGCTTTTATTTTGTCGCCTACTAATACATTAGACGATTCTACATGGGATGTCGTCAAAGATTCACCTGTAAATATTAAAATGGGGTTCAGCCAAAATCTTCAATATTCCATTATTTGTGTGGTGTATGCACAATTTGATTCATTAATTCAGATAGATAAAGACCGAAACGTTTATACGGATAATATGGTATAATTGATCAATTCGGCGTTGAATATCATAAATTTTGTGTCGTTATTATTATTATTACTTAAGTAGTTGGCACTCTGTCTCAAAATATGCATATAAGGTGAAAGTAAATTCCTGTTTACATCAGTGTAATAACAACAGTATGAGGGCAATCATCCACTTTTTAGCGTTTGATCAAGCTGGTAACGATGACCTTATCGTCAAGGAGTTGGCCGTTGTCAATCCTGATGTTAATACCGCACATACTTGGATTTTTAAACAACCCCTTTAGCAGTGAAGACTTACCACTAACACTTCAATTGGACAACGAGTACCTGTCCACAAACATCTATGGATTACAATGGTCAGAAGGCGACGTAGCATACGACAATTTGCAACAAGTCCTTGTAAACTATACAAAACATATTGATGTTCTCTACGTTCATGGTCGCCACAGACAACAGTTTTTGGAACGACTCCTGGGACGAAGTGTATTAAATCTAGAACATTTGAACTGTCCAAAATCAAATAAATTACTTTTTCCTGCAAGTCATTGTGGTCATTACCAACATCAGTTCCATACGTTCCGATGTGCATTTTATGAAGCGCAGTGTTATAGTAAATTTCTCAACTACCATGATTTGTCAAGATATGTAAGTCATGAACCAAAAAGCATATATAATCCAACCCCCATTACTCCAAGTTCCAGTGTACTTGAATATGATGATGTAGACTGTAATTCAAAGTGACTATGTGGAGCGATCAAATGTTAAGTGTTGTGTTGCATGACTGTGTTACAAGTTCCATATTGACTGGCATATATGCATTAAATCACTTACCTGTAATAGTGAAAGCACCTGCTGCAATAATCATTAATTTAAGTCCGTCATATCAGCAAGGAACACACTGGACATGTATCTACATTAATAAAAATCGTCGGCCCTTTTATTTTGATAGTCTCGGCCGCAATCCACCAAAACCAATAGTACAATTTCTTCAACGTAATTCTTCAATTTATCATGTAAATAAAGTTCAATACCAAGCTGACAATTCCGTTCTATGTGGTTTATTCTGTATCATATATATTTATTATAAAGTTAGAAATGTAAATATCTTTTCAAAATTTTCAAAAACCAACTTACAACGAAATGATCAACTGGTACTGAACTTAGTCAACAAAATGTTGAAAGCAAACAAAAAATGTAAATAGTTTTTTTTTAATATTTATCATATGTAACTTATTAAAGAACAATTGTATAATCCCTGTAGTAGAGTAGTTTAGATGTAATAAAAACCTTTTACCTCTTAATCGTTTGAATTTCATTGCATAAAATAAAAAAATACACATTCTGGTACAATAGATTTATTATCTTTTCAAGTTACAATTTCATTGTGGATATTCCGTCAACAACTTTTAATGTTTGAAGTTTTAGCCAGTATTGTAACTGTATGCAATTCCGCAAAGCACATGCATATTCTTTCACCGGTTCATGATATGTACATTTTAAAATGTCCACTTTGAAATTCAGTGCACGTAAGGCAGGACATCCTTGGTCTTCTAAATTTACAATATTTTTCAGTTGAAATACTTTTTCCAACAACACCATCTTTTCATAACCCTTACAATAAAAGATGGATCCCATATCACAACATTGTGACAATATATGGCAAATGTGGGATACACTATATCCATTGGCCGTATTCCACTGTAACCCATGCAAATGATGTGTGAGCCAATCTACTTGTGTTTGATATGCAGCAGCTAAATCACAACGTTCGCAAGGTAATTTCAAAAGACTATGAAATATCAAGGTGGCATCACATGCAACTAAACAAAATTCTCTAATAATGTATTCCCTAGGGGAAATCTTAAACCCTTGAAAGTCAATGATGTACTGTCTTGCACTAAGTACGCGTGAACTAGTCAGCGTTTTGTTTTGTTTTACAATTACAGGTATAACTTGTGCAATGCATTCAGGGTCTCGAATAAATTGACAAATAACATTAAACAATGTAGTTTTCAAAATATGTGAATGACCCTGCTGTACAAAAAGTTCATAATAGTCTTTGAAAAGTTCTGGATCGTTCAAATGACTTTGAATATAGTTTGCAATAACAAATCCGGTATTCCAAACGTACATGCAATTATGGGGTTGATGTAAATTACACTCAGCGCATTCAATAGGATTATTTTGTAAATAAGTACTTACGGTGTTCAACACACACTTGTCCAAAATATATTCACCAATACAGTATGTACACTGAGCCATAATACCCACTAAAGAAAACACAATGTCCACTATACAGTTCCAGTAAATAGGATTGTCCACTACACAGTTCCAGTAAATATAAGTCCAATAATTATAGTTCCAATAAATATAATGTTCACTACACAAGTCAATGTCACTTCGCAAACACTGTCTCTTAGCAATATGGCGACGAGTGGCAATCTTTTTCCAGCAATGCTTCTTTCAACTTCCAAACACAAGTTTTCATCAAGAGCTGTAATGCCCAATCCAAATTTTTTGCAAGGTTCACACCATCAGGATGAGATTCCAAGTACACAGCAAACAACTTCTGTTGAGTTTCCGGATTTTTCAAAATATCTGCTGCTTTGTTGTTTAACGATGATTGTGTTTCCTCCCAGGGAATTGGAATAAACGAAAATCCATCCATACCCATGCAAGCATGATCACGTTGACTACCTTTTCCCTTAAAACATCCCCAGCATATAAGATGGTTGCCGGGAGTCCAATCGTTAATAGCACGCCAAATGCATGCTTCGTCGATCCATCGGGAAGTACACTTACACGATGAAATAGTAGGTTTCACAGAGGCCTCGACTTCTGCTGCCGCTGTAACTAAGGCACTCTCGTCAATCTCTGCAAATGATGCCATGGCTATCTTCTCACAAACTGACTTCCTTCCACTTCAACTGCTATCACAATATAACCCTTCAACCAATCATGTATGTTCACCATAAATACAAACTCATTGGATTACTACACGCAGTTTTCTTGCGCATTTTCCTTTCATTCGTTTCTCATGCGCATGAGCTTTAGTCCTAGAATGTCGTTTAATCAAATAATTTTGTTTGTTAATGCCATTGTAGTATGCACTTTTATTCATCAATTATTATTATTCATATAATGTTATATTAATTTTCATATATACTCCGTTTCCTTGTACTAAAAAAAACACTAATAAGAGGTACCTACACTTTCAAATATTGACAAGTACTTCAAGTTTCTTGCATTGATACCAATGATCAAATACAATAATTTTATTTCTTATTTCGTTTAAAAAAATCATCTCTACCCTTTCTGCTTCTTTTCTTGAACTAAATTGGCCTTGAGCCCTAGGCGATGACTTCATTATATCTTCTTGTGGTTCGGGTTACAAATTAAAACAATTTCTTCCTAATTTTTTTTATGTTTTCATCATCAACAGAAAAGGCAAAAAGCCTTCAGGGGGAGTACGATTCTCTGCTCCAAGCCAGGGAAAGGGGCAGGAAACAAAGGTCAAGGGTTAAATTGAATTTTAGTTTTTAATTAGTGAGCTGTCAATCCACAGAGTAGATTTGGAGGGTAACAGTCAGAGTCTCATGCAACAAGCTCGTGTTTAATTAATGTGTAATTAAATCATGGTGTAGCAGAGCAGGGGTACCCTACTGAGCCTTGTTTGGCTTGTAATATTTTTCAATCAGACACAAAGTTTGAAGTCTTTTATGTTTGTTAATTTAGTGAAATGAAAGGATTCTAACTTCGGATCCTGCATTCTTCCTGGGTGATTATAATAGCCATTTAGAAGAAACATCATATAAATTTACCTGCCCCTTTGGGGAAAAAATTAGAATATTTCTTGATACTATTGATCTCGTTCTCCTTAACGATGATAGTATCACCCATAGACCGGCCAACGGTACCTACCCTTCAGCAATTGACTTAGACATTTGTTCAAATAGTCTTGCCAACTAGGCAACATGGAATACAGCAGAACCATTACCCATGCATAGTAACATTTATTGATTCACATACAGGTATCTATTACAAAATAACTCATCCCCTACGTAAATGGAAAACTTCTGCTGCAGATTTGTACAAATACAGACGGGTACTAACTTTTTTTTCTAGCGGATAATGCAATTAAAAAAAGGTGTCCATAAGCAATACTCATATTTCATATCTTTAATTACGACTGCTTTAACTTCTTCTTGTCCTTCAGCTACTAAAATCAAAAGTAATCCAAGTCATGTTCAAAATTTCAGATGGTGGACTCCTAGCTGTCAAGTGCTCTGGAATGTAAAAAAAAAGTTGTTATTTTACATTTTTAGAAAACCCCTCTCGAGAAAATTTTATTCATTATAAGTCAATGATAGCTAAAATGAGGCGCAAAGTCAAACATGAAAAACGTAAAGCATGGCAGAATTTTTGCGGACAATTACAACCTAAAACCCCTATTGGACAAATTTGGAATATACTAAGACGAGTAAAAAATCCTAACAAATCTATTCATCATATTTATGACATTAAATGACAAGAAGAATTTACAGAAAATTTTTTAATGTATGTTTTCAAAATCAAAACCAGATTCCTGATCTTGATTTTGTGTGGGGACTTCCAGCATGGCTGGGAAGGCCTTACATATTCCTATATCTGTCCATGAATTACGAATACTTCTTACAAATATAAAACAAACTTGTCCTGGTCCAGATCGAATCCCAAACGATGACATTCAAAATCTTCCTGATATTGGACTGTACCGGCTATGCACTATATTTAATACTATTTTACTAACAGGCCAGGTTCCTACAGATTGGACCGAACAAATTATTTACCCTATTCTAAAGCAAGGTAAAGATGTTTAAGATGGAAAGAATTATAGGCCTCTGGGTCTTACTTCGAACGTCCTAAAGCTTTTTTGAAAGATGTATCCTAACGAGAATGGAGTGGTACTTGGAGTCAGAAAATAAGTTTTCACCTCACCAATATGCTTTTCGCAAAAATATGGGAACTCTAGATGCTTTAGCAATTTTGGGACTAACTATAGAAAATAACTTCACTTTAAAAAAAAACCTGTACATGCGGCATTCATTGATATTTCGGCGGCCTTTGATTCCGTAAATATATATAAATTAATGTGCATTTTAGCTACTTTGAAAATTCCTAGATTTTACATCCAACTTTTGTGGAATCTACTTTCATCTCGGAATGGACAGATGTCTTAACTCCAATACTAAAGCAAATCAACAATAATTGGAAACTAAGAGCTATTAACGAACTGCATACCATTAACTCTCCTTTCAAAATCTATTTTAATTAACAAGCATCGAAACCCTGGTTCCATCTCTTTAATATTTCTAGAAAAATTGTTCTAACTTTAATCAGAGCTCGCATAGATCACACAAGACTTCTATCTCACTTATTTAAAATAGGCTGCAGCCTTTCTCCTCTGTGTGAACGCAGATTAGCTGAGCAAACTGTTAGGCACGTCCTAATGTATTGCTCGAAATATTGTGCTAACAGAAGGTCACTACTGAAAGCATTATACCACCTACCAATTCCAAAGCCTATTTCCTTAGAAAACATAATGTATGAACCTAATTAACAGATTGTCTACTTAGTTAACATTTTTTTTCCTTAAGATAAAGAAAATATTATGATTATTTAACGTATGTCTACTTTTAACTTACAATAGTTTATGCATATACTAACACGAAAAAAAAACACATTGTCCCTTTAAATGAAGTCTAATGACCTTGAGCTACATGTAATATATATATATATACACTTTTTTAGCTACATTTTTATAAAAGATTGAAATGAATATCTATTGAACTGTCTTGCTGAGTATGAAACTCTTTCTTAATACATATAATTCTCATATTCTATTTAAATTACTGAATTTTGTTATTTCTTGTCTTTTGCTGTATGATGTGTTGTAAACAGACCTCACTCTACAATTAACAAATGTACATCATTACTGTTATTAGCTAAGGACAAATGTAATTTTTCACAGAATAACAAGTTATAAAACTAATTTATATAACATATTACTTGAAAATAACTCTATAACACTGAGAAATCTTTTTGTGAAATAATGCTAATATAACAAACACAATTACAATTATTGTCACCTAATATTGAAAAATTTTGTAACTAAATTTCTGGCTTAGTCACATTTATGTCATACTTAGGCAAAATATTGTAAGCTTGATACAGTTTTCTTTTGTAACACGGCTATGTATTGCATTAACTCCATAGACGACGTACTCTTTATAAGCGGTCGATGGTAAACAAGACAGACAGACAGACAGTCATATTTTTCTTTCCAGGGTTCATATATTATCGTATCTTATTCTTTACAGCTCATATACTTTTACTGAATACGTAATTTGATCAAATTTCTAAATCAAAGACAAAAACATAAACCATTCTTGAAGTGATCTCGTGTTTCCCTCAACTGAACTCTGTTCCGAGTTCAGAGGATTAAATAAGGAATAAGGAATTCAGTTTCGAGGAGATGAAAGATGGGGTACTTACTGGCTGAAGAGTAGTGGAGTGCTTCAAGGATTTGAACTTCGTTAATGTTTAAAGCTCAGTTTGCATTGTTTAATAAGTCCTCAGGGTGTGTATGATACATAGAAATAATTTGAGTGGTGAATTTTATGAGACTTACTCATATACACTCAATTAATGATTCCTAATATAGGTCGTGATTCCTAATATAGTATGAAGTCTCACGAACCTTGTTACTGTGTAAACCGTTAAAGTAGTACGTTATAGAAGAATATCTTAACGGTTAATTCAGTGTAATAGATGTTATTAAGTTTATAAATCAACTTCTGTAGTTATATTAATAATGTATTACGTAGTTTCTTGGAATTGTGCAACATGGAGAAGATAGAAAGGAATCAAATTCAAACGTGGAACAATGCTGTTGACCAATCACCCCAGCAACCACAGTAGTATAATGGGGGATATCGCCCGAAAATATACAGTAAAACCCCAAAATAACGAACGATTTTTGTTCCCCTTCTAGCTTACAGTAACTACATCCCCGAATACCATAATCTGACCATTTCAACTCATTTTATAAATTACCCTTGTTAAAAGCGAACCAATTTTACAATTGTACAGGGATATCGCCCGAAAAGTAGGTGGGTCCTTAACCACCTGCTTAGCTTCCTCCATTTCTGTCCTAGATTACAATAACTACATGTCTGAATACAGTAATCCAACAATTTCCACGGATTTTATAAATTAAACCTTGCCAAAAGCAAGCAATTTTATTTCATAGTCATACAATCCTTAGAATTTTCTTAGGCCGTGTTTTAATGTACACGCGCGTTAAATGCGTTGACTGCGTTAATCCAATTTTCTTAAAGGTGGCTTTTCTGTACACGCTCACCGCCTATGGTGCCTTAAATGTTGCAGAAATTAGTATTTTACCTTACATTATAGTAATAATTATGATTTATACAGTAGTCGACGATAATACTATGATAAATAATCAACGAACAATATGGTACCGCTTTTTTGTTCATATAGTGTATACTCTATGTAATAGCTGACGAAAGCAATACCTGAAATACTCAATAATCAATCTGTTAACAAGTTTTCAGTCATTTGATGTACATATTACCTTCAACACCTTATATTTTCATTGTTTTAATCCAGCAATTCCTTCTTTTTTAATTTTATTTTATAATTCAGATAAATGTTAATTATTTTATGAACACCCTATAACGACCACTCATTCGAAATTAATATTGTTGTATTATCCTGTCGTAAGATGAATTCAATATCAAATCAAGAAGACATACGCTAGTTATGTCGAAATGATTGGACGGAAGTGACTTAGCAAGACTCGAACCCCGGTTGCCTCCTGAAGTATCGTCTTGAAGTCAAAAACGCTAGCCAGTGTTTGGATCATGCTTCTAGCAATGATTCGTCTGAACACAAGCTAAATTTGTCAAAGCAACCGGAAGATACAGTGAAAACTTCTTTCCTTACTCTCTCCTTCTTCGTTTGGAAATTTTAAGACGAGACAAGACATCTGTTGCCTCCCTCCCCTCTCTAATAAATGGATGGAGGTAATTAATCATTAAATAGTAGATGAAGTCGCTTTTCTCGCAGTCGCCCTCACCGAAATTCAAGCACCTGACGTGAAAATGACATATGTAGACCATTATTTTGACAAAACTGTCATCTTCCGCATAGAACATCACCTTTGGGCCCTAGGTTCAACTCTTTCACCCCATAGAGAAGCCTGGGAATCTTCTGGCCATGAGAAACAGGAAATATGGTCGTGTCGGCTGGAGACAGCGATGTGTCTGCCCCCAGACGTTAATTGTTGCTGTGCCATCTGCTGTGGCATGCGCCAAATATTGTTTTTATTTTTCCCAGTCCTTGAGAAGATTCGAGGGAGTGAAATCCTTTTCTGTTGTTGTTACAACTAGATGGGAAGAAAAAAATGCATGATAACTCTTTTAGTGAATAAGCATATACGAGGGTGACACTAGTTTGAAAACAGTAAAAGTGAGGTTTGATACAAAATAAGAGAAGAATTTACATAGTTAGGATAAATATTCAAAGATAATCTATCTAACGATAGCTTTATATAAGAAATTACGTATACATAATATGGATATATCTATTTGCAATAATACTATCATCTTTTATGATTAATTTCTACTCCAGAGATGTGATTATTCTGCATAAGAAGTGTTTTTTGCTTTTTTCACACCTCTATTTGTATAAATGAATGATTTGAAGTCCTGAGACGATGAAATATACATATTTTACATGCAGAACCGTGCGACTTGAGTCAATGTAAACCGAAATTACTGCATTAGTACCAATTCTGGAATAATTTGAACACTAGGAGTGCATTTATTGCGTACAAAGAAGTGTAAGATATATGACTAAAGCGTTTGTTAGCAAAAGTTTTCGTATTTTACTTTTGAGATGTTTCTTAAGACTTTTAAAGTCGAAATTACTACAATATTGCTATTTGTGAGCTAGTTAGCGTACCGAAAGTGTACAAAGAAGTGTATTTCATTTGTAGAAATCTATTTTAAGTTGAAATATTAGATATATATTGCATCAGAGGACATGCAAAAACTATGTAATAG
>JAGDQP010000822.1:21014-41195 GCA_022664845.1 Lepisma saccharinum
TTTTTTTTTTTTTTTTTTTTTGCGGAGGCAGAAAAAATACACTTTTCAACTAACGCTTGAGCCTGAACGATTCGTTGGAGAAAAAATTCTATACAGTAACATTTGTAGGAAATGTTATGTATTTTCATTTTGAATAGGGAGCTTATTTACGAAAAGTTTATATTTTACGAGTTATAAGCAAAAAACCGCCAAAACTGAGATTTTTTACTTTTTTGCATTTTTTTCAATGTTGCGTCACGAAATTTTGTTAGCAAACATCAGATTCGGATTTAACACCCCAAAAAACATATAGAATGGAAGAAATAGAAACTACCCCACAACTTTCCTGGTACAAACACAATATGATTGGATTATAATGATTTGAACGGAAAATTATACTTCTGTATTGAATTTCTTTACATTCTCTTCTTTATTTCAATATTGTTTGTGGTGTGGACCGCTATTTTTTTTTATTATTTTCTTAGTTACCCGCCAAACTATTTATCGTTGCAGGTTAACTTGAGTGAGTTCCCCTTCCCCGTTGGTATATGTTAAATAATTAAGAAATGCTTATACTTTACAACAAACCCTACTAGTCATAGCGTTGCTTCGAATACCAACCAGCATGAGTCATTATGTTAGTTTCCCCTAATAAGAGATCATCACCTGCAGCGTCCTGTTTCTTGAAAATAGAATGCCATTGTGTTCCCCCTTTTGAATGTCCTTGATTTGTCCTTGTCTCTCCAGACCAGTGTTTATTAATCTTGTTTGCCGAAAAAGACTGCTGCTGACCCGTGCTGGTGGGTGATGTGGATGGCCAGATCAGAGCTGCAGTGGAGGTGGAGGGGCAGATCATAGCTGGAGGGAAGGTGGAGGGGCAGATCATAGCTGGAGGGTGATGTGGATGGCCAGATCAGAGCTGGAGGGGCAGATCATAGCTGGAGGGTGATGTGGATGGCCAGATCAGAGCTGGAGGGGCAGATCATACGTGGAGGGTGATGTGGATGGAGGTGGAGGGCGAACTCCATGCTGGAGGGTGATGTGGAGTGGAGGTGGATGGCGAACTCCATGCTGGAGGGTGATGTGGAGGGGCAGATCAGAGCTGGAGTGGAGGTCAGACCAAAATGGACACCTATGGTAATGCCCTCCAAAAATCCGCCCATGCGTACTAGTGTCATCCACCTCTTGACCAATGGTGAAACGAACCTTTCAGTATATGTCGGTTATTTTCCGTACAGAATGATTCAACTGTTAACTCAGCACATTCCGCAATGTGCCATACAGCGTTATTTGGTTGTATGCTTCAATTCTCGACTTACTTGTTAGCGGAAGGATACACTACACAAATAATTCTCGGGTACACTTTATTTTGTGGTCCACAAAATATAACAAAGTTTCGAGACATGCAAGTGTGAAATTAGAGTGAAAGAGCGAAACGCATTTTGGATTATTT
This sequence comes from Lepisma saccharinum, assembly GCA_022664845.1. Taxonomy (NCBI): domain Eukaryota; kingdom Metazoa; phylum Arthropoda; class Insecta; order Zygentoma; family Lepismatidae; genus Lepisma; species Lepisma saccharinum. Next base: position 22,447 of record JAGDQP010000822.1, read on the forward strand.
GCCTGCTTCCAGGTTGGGGTGAACACATGGAGTCATCGTTAAACGTCATGTGCATCGCGTAGAAAGAAGAAAAGTATCTCATCAAACTTTACCTGAACCGTCTTCGTTTTTTCAACATTATGTTTGTGATTTTTGTAGCAAACATGTCATTCATAGATCATAATAGAATTCCTCCGCATGCTGCCCTGCAACTCCAGTGCGTATTTAACGAAATAATAATGATACATGGCTCTTCGTAACACTTTTTGGATTACCGACTTTTGTTAGGTATTTATAGAATCAAGAATGACCCGTTATGCAGGCTATGCACCGGATGAGAAATCGCAATACTTAGTAGGCCTACATTATTTCGGACCAGCGAAGTACTAAAGACGTTAATCCCAGTTAAAGATGACTGTAACGAACAGAAGTTAGGGTAACCCAACCTAACATAAACTTCAATATTTTGAAAGATCCAGGGGGAGTTTTTAAAGAGTAGCCATCTTTTTAGTTTTTGCAATTTGGAATTACGTATTACTTTAGCTTACGTCGAGCATGATTTCTCCGAACGAAATAATTCACAAGCCCATGAATCGGAATCATGGTGACATGTTTATTTACATATTACCATTAATATGTTGCTACAAAAGACACGGACAGTATGTCGAGTGAGCGACAGTGTAACCAAGACTGGTTAGAAAAACTTAGATTATTATTTCTATAATACACGGTGCACATCACGTTTAACCTGACTCCACCTGTGACTGCTGTTTCTGATTATAAATGGAACGTCCGACGTATACTAAAGTAAAGACTGGAATTATGTAACATTTTCCATTGATTCTATATTATAATTTCCCAAGTGCAAGATAATATTTTGTATATAGACGACATGTCATTGAGTGTACAGCCATAATTTTTAACTAAATTAAATTAAATATAACTCTTTCTCTTCTACTAGAAAAATAAAACACTAAAAAATTCAAGGCAATAAACGTGTTCTATTCATGAATGTTAAAATTTTAACAGGAAGCTTTGTACGTGGAATGGGAATGCATTAAAAATTCTTGTCAATAAGAAAAACATACCAAAACATCTCTGGATCTAATATGATAAATTGCCTTCTAACGTGTATAGAAAGATACATAAATAAACTATTCACTACTTTAAAAAACGAAATTTTATTGTAAATAAGGTATACTCCCAAATTTGTGATGTATACATCACACTATAGCATAGAAGTACAATTGAGTCTAGAACCCCTTTTGTAATTAGTTTGTTTACTTGTTCTGTAGAAATGGCGACTAATACAATACAATACTAAAATATTTATATATTTTAGGTTACTCTATTTAGGCCCGCAGTTGGCAGCGATCCTAGTGGCAAAACCAGCGAAACATAGTGCATTAAGCGAACATGTTTGGCAGCTTCGCTTCCTCACCTACTTATCTTACACCGTGGCTTCTTGTTATTCTGTGCTGATGGTCCCTAACTTCGAGCATTTCTATGCAGCAGATGCAAGACCTTTGTGGTGAAGATATGAGCACATGGGGACCAAACTTTAAAAATTAACTTTCATTGTGTTCAAATACTAAAGTAGAACTAAAAACATTTCTAAACACATTAAGGCTAATTTGAATGTTCACATTCAAATGTTGTTGTACGAGGGGCTTTGTTTTTGTCGTAATGTGTGTACTCTTAATAATAAAGGTAACTTTTTAGTACTACTTCCTTAAAGCCCCTCGTACACGATTCAATAAACATAGAATCAAATTCTTGAATAAGCAGTTGAATGAGTGCGTACACGATCCAACTGGAATAATCAAAGGGTTGTATCCAAGTAGTGTTGAAAGTGCTCGTACACGATTCGATAAGTTAAGCGGAAGTGTGAAGGAGCCAAAGCACATGAGTCGATTTGCTCTTTCTGCGTTGAAGGCGGGAACATGGAGTGAATGTTAAACATGATATGCGTCGCTTTTAATAAAATATTAACCTGATTAACGGCTGCGATTCCGTAGTTGGTGATGCCTCGAACATCGACTTTTTATTGCTTTATTCAAAACTCTTCTCAATTCTTAAGTTTCTATTTATTTCCGGTTACACGCACTTCTATAAACATCTAACGACAACTAACAATCCAAAGTGAAAATGCATATTTTATTATTATTTCCTTACATACGCACTCCAGTTGATCAAGATAGCACCATGTGGAGATCATACTAATCGTGACACTTCGTGTCGGAATAGATTTATTTGCGTTCATTACTACATGCAGATTGTAGGGATGCGGCGGATTATTAATAGCATTGGGTCGTATTATGAATGACACATTATTTGCTACAAAAATCATGGCCACAATGTTGAATAAGGAAAGGCGGGTTAAAGAAGGTTAGATTTTTTATTATATGCGATGCATGGTTTAATGTGATCGCTCACCAACGTGGAAGCAGCCAAGTAGTTTCAAGTACTTTTCGCTATTCATGCACGGTTTAATGTGCTCGCTCCCCAAGTGGAAGCAGCCAAGTAGTTCCAAGTACTTTTCGCTATTTCATGCACAGTTTAATGTTCGCTCACCAATGTGGAAGCAGCCAAGTAGTTCCAAGTACTTTTCGCTATTCATGCACGGTTTAATGTGCTCGCTCACCAACGTGGAAGCAGCCAAATAGTTCCAAGTACTTTTCGCTATTTCATACACAAATTAATGTACCCGCTCACCAACGTGGAAGCAGCCAAGTACTTTTCGCTATTTCACTCTAATACTTCCATGACTCGCAACTTTGTTATATTTTAAGTTACAACACTTTCACATACGTTGGAAAAGATTACATTGTTTTGTGCCGTATAGTAAAGTGTACCCAGATACTTCTACGTTTAGCAGCTTTGAACTTCCTACATACAGTAAATAAAAGCTAGACCTTTCCACATAAATTATGAGCAACTCAGTGGCACTTTCAATATTAATATCCTACTGCTTCTAAATACAATACAAACTTTATTAGGAATTATAGTAAACCCTCTGTATCAATTTCTATTGCAATAGTGATTCTACAAAAACTACAGAAGAAACATCAGGTACACTTTACCTCAGCAAGATGCGATGGAATTTCTTGTAGCGATACTTTATTTTGATTTTCTGATAATATCTTTATTTCGCATCATAAAAACAAGGGCTTAAAAATTCCCTGCTCCATGTTCACATTTTAATTTTTAGCATTCCGGAAGCACAGTTGTCACGTGTTCAAGTCACCAGCGATGTGATTGGTAGATCACTGCGTTGAATTCAATAAAAATAGGACGAATTGGATGAGAAGACTTGAATTCAAGAGATTTCCTGTATGGTCTCCGACTCGTGACGTCATTTTCATCCAATTGCTTGTTCAACGCTCTTGTTCAAGCTTTATTGTACGAGGGGCTTAAGATAATACTGACATTTTATTATAACTTATGCTGGATGAAAAATTATTACAAATATAGCCGACATATAAAATACTGTTTGATACTACCATACTCATAACGATATCAAATTTTTTTGTTTTATCATTTTTTTATTTAAAGAGGACAAACTGAGAGATTTTTGTATTAAACAGCAGATATGTATTGTGTAAGCGTTAACTGGTAACATGTGCTTACTCATTTTTAAAAATATATTAACCAATGCATAATGTAATTTCTTGTACTTGCAACGTTAGTAAATAAAATGGCGACTAAGCATTCCCTATTGACGACCAACCCACAATTCCCAATTTCTGAAACTGCACTGAGAAACTGGAGAAAGTTCAACCAAGATTTACCCCTTCTAAGCACGGAACAATATGCCTCTCCCAAGTCGTAATTAGTTTGGACGAAAACACACTTTGTCGTTGGAATTCTTCATGTATGTTATCACTTTCTGCTCTGATATTTTAAAAGGAAGTGATGTCTACCACATCTCCTTTGCAACGGCCTAGTAGTGTTCCACTTTCTAGTCCGTCTCGGATATTAACACTGCGTCATGCTTCTGAAATATGTCATACTATTCCCTACGACTAACTGTAACTTTTCTTATGTAGATCCCTCTCTACGCGACCGAACAAACGATCAGAAGGTATGTTAAATATGACCTCATACGAGGAAAAAATGTTCTATTTTTCCACCTTGTCGAGTTCATGTACCCACATAGCGCACCGTATGACATTTTTATTTTTCAAAGCTGCACTGTCAGTGAATAGACGCATTTCAAGGCTATATGAGTTCTTATCTTCTAAGTACTGCAAATAAAGGATGCTGATGCAATCTCGTTGGATCATTTGCCATGTGCAATGGACTAAGCGAGTTTTGAAATACACTTCTCACTGGATTGAGTGAGTGGTCAAATATTACATACAAATTCATCTCTATAACACGGCACAAAACAAATTTTTCGAATCACTGGTAATCATAGTGTAGAAAGTAGACTACCTTCAGTTCACACACTAATTTTAAAAAAACAAGAAGCTAAAATGGACTAACCGAGTTTTGGAATCATACTCTTCAATTGTAGATTCCGCTCTTCAAAGGTTTGTTGTTACGCCAAATGATTGAACCTTGACGATGTGTGCCCGAATATATTTATCACAGAATGAATCTTAATTTTCAGAAGAAATTACGACTGATCCCAAAATAGTTTGGGGGTGGGGGTGTAGCATCCCATCTTGCACCCTGTGCCGCCACTAAAAGTGATTTGCGTCATGTATTCCTGAAATATACAACTAGAATTCTGAGAGCCTTCGACTCAGAGAGGGAGAGAGAGAGAGAGAGAGAGAGAGAGAGCGCGAAAGATAGACTGTTATTATTATAGTTGTTAAAAATGTTCCTCGTATTTATGCATTTAATGCGAAAACAAGTTCTAGTTACATTCTATTTGGTTGCTTGTCTCCATATTTGTCACGGGGAATACCACGTGAAGCACTGTATGGACATAAATATGAAGACCTCCCACTTAAACTGTATATTAATAGTTAGCATACCTACGGGAATATGCAACCTCCAGAAAGTAATTTGTAACATGTTGGCAAGATCAAGTTTCACTTCTTCTTAACGGTTAAATTTTACTTAAATAAGATGATCGTCATATTTTGTTCCGTCGTCCAAGTCAGGTTCTACGTAACACGGAGTGATCCTGCGATTACTCACAAATTACTTTCGTGTGTTAGCATGTGGCATCCTTTCTTAATTTCTGTAACAGCTTCTTCCTACTCGCTCATTTTCTCCTTCAATACTAATTTCAATTGCGGCCACGGTGGTTCAGTGGTAGAATGCTAACTTTTGGTGCGTGTGATGCTCCGTTCGATCCCGGCTCATGCAATAAAATATGGTAAGCTTTATTTTGTATAGGCCATTCTAGTACATTTTGACTCCAGCACGTCACGATTATCTTGTGAATGCACTGCTACTTAAAATCCGCATCCATGCCCCTGGCGAGATTCGAACCCGCGATTTTCGAGTCGATTGCCTAACGGCTCAGACCACACGGCTGCCTGTTAGTCCCGGCTCATGCCATGCGGGGCTTTTTTTTTTTTTTGAAGAAACACCGTGTGCGTGGGTCTGCTCGGGTTTCCTAGTTTCTTCCCACTTTCTACATTCCACTAATTCTTCCATCATTCATTAGGCCTGAGCCAAAGTTGCCTAAATGCCTGAAACAAAATTAAAACTAATCTCAATTGCGTCCTGCTACATCCAATTTCTCAGTATACAATATCTTATCCAGTTCTTTTTCGCCTACTACCGCCAATATCTTTCGAAATGTAGATTAAGGACTGGAGAAAAGTTGCATAATGCAGAAGTGCTATAGAAAGTAGCTGAGAGAACAACACTGGAGATAACAAAAGATAGGAAAGGAACTCTATTAGTACACTGTTTATGCAGAAAGTGTACAGTATATAGATAGGTAGAAAAAGTTCACCAATATTAAAAAAAAACATACACGCACACACATCATTGATCCACTTGGACGGACTCTGTTTATTGTAGTCTTCAACCGGGATCTTAGGGAGCTAGATACCCTTCTTGTAGTCGCCTGGTTTGACTTGAGGGAAAACCTTACCTTGTGGTAGGCGAACACTTATTAGACAGCTATCCAGTGGGAACTTCGTAGCTTACGGCAGACATTTAAAATAGGGTGTTGACACTAGGCCTAAGCAAATTACACACACAAATACAATAGACGGGGTTTATTTAACTTGGTAAATAACCTATTCATAGTCAACGGACAGAAGTAGACCCCACCAGCGGCGATGAATGCTCAAACCAAAACATACGTAATCAGACCTCAACTCACCGGTAGCCAGAAGTCAGATAGGGTGTTCCGTGCCAACGGGTTTCCAGACCAGCGCTGCTTCTCTAGAGAACTAGCTGGCTTGCTGGTTCAGGAAATGTAGCCCAGAAATTCAGTCTCTATTTGGGCAGACCAGCAAACAAACGGGCAGCAGGACCAACCTACCAAGTTTATTTTCACAGAAACGACTGTCACGTAGATATTGTACGTTCATTAAGCTCAGTCCTCTCTCTCTCTCTTGAGGGCAGTTGCCTCACCATTTATATTCGCTTAGGAATTTGAAGGGATTTCTTCCTAGTTGAGGCAACGTACTGCGGTGACAGGGCAAATAGTTCTCTGTCTGAGAGGCTACCAGTGGCGTATTCAAAGTGTGTTAGCCCTTTCTCTCTCATATATATAGTAGGGTCCCGCTAATCCGAAAATCCGGATAAACCGAACAGAGCCCACGGAAAATATGCCAAATTATTTTTAACTTTAACTCAAGAGGGGAAAAACAAAATAGTTTTTTGATGTAAAAAAGTGTATTTTATATACAACGTACAAGAAAATGAGCTCAAAGCACAGTATATAATTTTAATTACATACTGTAATTAAAGTACGATACTGTTCATTATAAAAAGCTCAAGAACATAGGCCTTCTAAAAAGGTATAGGTCCGGATATTTCAAACTTTTGCTAATCCGAATATGGGCACAGCCCCAATCAGTTCGGATTAGCGGGACTCTAGTGTGTGTATATATATATATAGGAAAGCCGGTAGGGCAATTTAAGATAAATTTAAGACAAATGAAGGAGGAAAAAAAAAAAGGATAATACTTACAACTTAGTTTCGCATTAGATCACACACATTCACATAAAAAAGTCACTATATTTCGTGTTTTACACGTTTTCAAGTATAAAGGAAGAGAGCGAAGTTCACGTGTTCACAAAGTACAAGTTTGAAAAGAGAGTGGCGACACGTAGCGGACAAAGCATCAAAACTGGAGAATAACTGACTGCTGTAGCGCGTAGGTTTCCGGAACTTGAGATAATAATAACTGTATACAAGGTGGGATCGTGGATGGAAATGTGGAGGAAAAGGGGAGCTTACAGAGTTATTGAAAGTTCAGGCCAGGTTTTATTTTCGCGCTCAAACCGTGAATAAAGGCATTCTCCCACAGACGGCGGCGTGTCAGTCCTTTAGGAGTAAGGCCTAAATTCAAGCAAGAGCGCAAAAAGCTAGCATGAGCAACTGATCCTTTTCTCTCGTCTACGTTTGTGTATTCTTAACTATAACAAATCAGTTGCTCCTGCTAGCCTTTTGCGCTCGTGCTTGAATTTAGGCCTACTCCTAAAGGACTGACACGCCGTCTGTGGAAGAACGCCTTTATTCACGGTTTGAGCGCGAAAATAAAACCTGGACTGAACCTTCAATAACTCTAAACTCCCCTTTTCCTCTGCATTTTCAACACATTTCCATTCACGATCCCACTTTGTACACAGTTATTATCATCTCAAGTTCCGGAAATTAACGCGCTACAGCAGTCAGTTGTTCTCCAGTTTTGATGCTTTGTCCGCTACGTGTCGCCACTCTTTTCAAATTTGTACTTTGTGAACACGTGAACTTCGCTCTCTTCCTCTATACTTGAAAACGTGTAATACACTAAATATAGTGACTTTTTTATGTGTATATGTGTGTTCTAATGCGAAACTAAGCTGTAAGTACTATCATTTTTTCTTCCTCTTCATTTGTCTTAAATTTACCTTATATATATATATATATATATTATATACACACACACTTATGTACACCTGTCTTATGTAAGTACCACTTTTTCTACATTATTTTTACCATCTTACTCGTATATATACATATAAAAGTTGAGAAGTGATAAAAATATACGCTGCCACGAAGAAACAGTATTTCGGCTACAACATTTTTTTTAAATCTACACGTATTATTTTTTTTTTATTGCGTATGTTGAGCAAAAATAACAAAAACCGAGAAAGGAAGGTAAATAAAACGTGTTAAGAAAGCAGACGACGCTCTGCACGAGAGATTCCTGTGGCTGCCTCTAACGCCACAGAACAGCGACCAAAGCCATTCCAGATCGCGTATTTGGTACCTACTAGTTCCAAGATAGACAGGAAACAGGTAGTCGAATACCAAGGACAATAGTAACGTGGTTGTAACAAGAGAAACACGACAACCAGACATAAAATTGTGTGTTTTATAATCATTTCGTTATATTGTGTACGTCTATTTTGTATTTGGGTTCTTTCAAAGACTAAACTGCAACCGAAGAAATTCTTTCTTTGGTCTGTGACTATTTGGGTACCATATGTGTGTGTGTGTGTGTGGTCTCATGTCACCCTCGTTCTTCTACAGAAAACCAGAGCAGAAAGAGGGTAGAGGGAGGGGTTGGAAGGAAGAAGCAAGTGGACAGTAAAAGAACAGAAAAAGGCGGTGAGAAGTGACCCTTGAGTGCTGAAACAAGCGAGTCTCGTCTATAATCGGTGTGTGTATGTGTATATGTGTGGGCGACATTGTAAATACAAAAGTAATTGTGTATATATCTTCCATCTTTTGTATATAATCCGTAATCAATATATATTGGGTCTATCCCCATTAATGTTTTTCAATCAAGTACTCCAGCAGCTTCCGTAAGTGATAAAATGAATTTTATGGGCGGTAACAGCACTATGGCTTACGCCCGTCCCGTGCAGCTTCCGTGTACGGAACAAGACGAAATTCCGTTTTGTGCAGTATTTTTCCTGTTTCTTAAAGAAAGCCACAGTACAGGATGGCAAAATTATACGACTTATTCCACACTTGAGAGTAACTGAAATTCTTTTACTGTTTTGTGAAAAAGAAGAAGAATGCTGTTTTGCAACACTGCAACCATTTCAACAGCCACCACTGGCAGAGTCATATTTCTTTTCCTTCCACACCTTAAAAATATGTTAAATTACAATGCTGCTTAAGCTTCATAAATTGTTGACATTACTAATAGAAAAAGCGAAAATTGCAGTTGTTTCTTGTACTTAATAGAATTATGAAAGAACTCAATGTTTAATCAAAGCCTTTCTCCGCCTCACATCCCTAATTACCAAAGAAGTTTCTCATGCATTTTTTTTCTTACATCATCGTGTGATAAAAAGTACTTATAAAATGTGAGTACTGTTTCTTCCTTAACATACATTACACTTTACACATGACGACAGGAAAATAACAACACATACTGACAGTACATATCCCATCAGTCTTTATTATTTGGCCAACTGGAAAAGTATTTTCTCTTTCATTGCGTTATACAACCACAAAAATGTACATCAGTCTTATTACCTATAACTCAACGACTGATACAAAACATCGATATTTACATAATCATCCTCTTCTGTAATTTCTCCCACACACAAACATACACTCTCACTTATAAAGGAAAAAAGTCGAAGTATTCACACGTGTACACAATTTGCTTAATTGAGAGCTGACTACAAATAAACGAAGCGTAACGTATTATGCCAAGGTTAACATCAGCGACATAGAACAATACGTTGTACACATAACCCAAAGTTTATGTTCAACGAAGGAACAACTATTAAAAGCAATTCACGTTTAGTATCCAGTCATATTGTCGATTATGAACAAATTCCTCCTTTCTGAAACTTAAACACACATCACAAGTTCATTAAACCACCCATGATTTAATTCAATTAACACTGGTAAACAAATTCATTTTACCATGGCTGATCCATCAAGTTTATAACAATTCTCGAATTAAGTCCCTTTATTAAACAAAGTTAGAATGTGAATTAAATCGAAAACAATGACGCAGTTTCACTACAGAGCACTTTTTTCCCCTCTCAATAAACGGAAATGAATGACAATAATTTGCCTTCAATATTGATTATTCAAGCCTTGTGCTGTCCTTTCAGATAGTCAGAAAAAACTTGATTTAAAAGTTCTTTTTTGTTAACTTTCCCCATATGGTTTTTGGGTAGCTTATCTAAACACCTAAGGACTGTAGGAATAGAATAGGATGGCATACGAGGTTTCGCCCACTCTCGCAGTTTGGACAAAATTATTTCTTTGCCTTCTTTGGGAACTACAACTGCGGCCACCTGAAAAATGAAGAATACAAAAGTCTTTAAATAAGATACATGTAATGGCACTGTCAGCTAAGAAAAAAATATATTATTGTAACCTGCACTTCAGTGAAGTATCCCTATTTATGTCTACCGATGTTCTCTTATGTTCTTTCTAAGACCCACATAGAAAGAGAAATACTCGGAAGAGTACGTATAGACGTAGTGTATTTTTATAATCTGGGTGTGGGTTAATTTCAAACAACAATAACTATCATTTGGTACGTCCCATCTAATGTAAGGACATGGCATAATTTAAAATAATGTAATGTATGACTATGATGTGCAAGGAAGCTGTACAATTCAAAGGGAATACTTGTGTGTGTTTACCCCTCCACTGTTTTGTAGTAAGAGCAATCACGTTAGGCCCAACGTTCGAAATAATTTAGAATTCTTCTTCAGGAAACTGATGTAAAAGATAACACGAAAAAGAAGGGAGGAATATTTACCGAAGACAAGATGAACATGTGTTCGTAACTCCTTGAGAACAGCGTGGTCATATACTCATCTTGCTACTAAGTGTGGCATTTCTGTATCCTTTCCTTATTATCTTTTACACGAAGTTTCTAAACAATAAACAACCCCAAAGCATTTGAAGCCTGACGTAATTGTTCTTATAAAACAATAAAGGCTCATTTTGTTTCTTGTTTTTTGTTTTGTTTTATGGGCGAAAACACAAGTGAGTAGGAAATTAAACCGACTCTTAACGGTAGGGTCAGGCAGAACGCAGTTTCAGTTTATTTTAGTAGAGACCACCATTCGCCAAAAAATATTTATAATGTATTGCCAGAAACCCAAACTTCCGGACAAACTGCCAGTATCCGGACAAAGAACTGTACAAATTTCAACGGATAAAATACAATACTTGTTAGAACTTTACAGCAGAATACGTATTAACAGAATACGCAACAGTGCTAACTTTGCGTTCACAGTTCAATATGAAACATATTTGAAAATAGCACTTTTCCTACGCTTTGCACATGTGGATTTATCTACTTACCTAAATTGTAACCAACCTTTGTCTCGCTCGACAATGAAGTCTGTTTTCAGTCTCAAATATCATCATCTCAACACAAACAATGGAATAATAAAAAGGTATGAAACAACCAAACATTTAGAATAGTATTTAATAAACGAACTCGTAGCTGATGCTAGCAACTTCTATTGTTTCATGTTTTCCGATTTGTTTATAAACAAAAGAGAACTTGGTTGACATTTGCATCATCTACGGTCCCATATTTTACGATTTGTTCAAGAACCATCTCATAGGGAACAGTTTCTCTATTTAACTCCTTGTGAATAATGTATCAACGAACAGAAATCTGAAAATTTTGTCTTACATAATTTCCATACATGTGGAAGTAAATTACGTGCACATAATGTAGTTTAACCCAATATATTCTGTGTCAACCACAATTACTTCAATGGACAGATGAACAAAGAGCTTACCTTGCAAACTGTCGATAACACTTTTGATGTAATTACAACACTCCTAGGTTTCGGATTCATATTCTCATGCAACAACATTTTGGGATAAATGAAAGATAAAATACGACAATGAAGACAATTAGTTCTTCCTGCTTTAAAGTACATGCTACGTAGTGCGGAACCAGTATTGACAGTGTGTGGAGGAGGAAAGCTGCCGTTACTTTGACTTCTACTTCTTCTCAATTTAAATAAAAGTATTTCAGAAATGAAACCCATTCTTTATAGAGAAAAACATCTGTCCAAATTTAATTTTAGTAAAACTAAATAGAGTAATTTTCAGAAGTTGTTCTTTGATTTATTTGTAGCTTTATATACACGTAATTGAATCAGTTTCTACACGATGTATAGAGACTGAGAATATTATTACTATTTCCGTTCCTAATGCGTTTCTTTAGATGTGTGTGACAGGTTACGTTTAGTAATGCCTATTTACAAATCTGAGCATTCACGTTTTACTTTGCAGGTTTTAAAGTTATTTTTCAAGTAAATCTTCGATAATAGACTTTTTGACTGATGGTAACACAGGAAAACTGGACCACTTGAACTGTTTTTCATTCGGGAGCTTATTATTATTATTTTCAAAAATTTTATCGATTTCATTTTTAAGATTCGTTTCTGCAGATGTTATAGGCCCTAAAGAAGAAGTAATATCAATATTTTATGCACCATGGATGGGCAGATTTCGATCTTTAATATGAGCAAAGGTTGCTCTTATTAAAACTAAACGTCTGTAAACGAAAAATGTATAAATAAAAAACAATTCAATTTGCAATGTAGAATTATCATTAGATACACATAAAAGGGAATTTGTAAATCCTCTATGTATATATTTCTGTAAACAGACAAAGGGACATCTCACTTCGTCTCTCTCCTGTCCTTTCAAAAGGAAAATTTTACGAAAATTTTTGCCTGTATACACAATTTCGAAAATTTTATATTGTGATTCTCCTTTTGTGGTTAAACATGCTTAACATTTCTTTTGTAATCCATACGTAATGTGTATGTACATTCCATACTGTTTAATACGTTCGAAAAATCTGAATTGGATACGATATCTACTTCGATAAAAGAATACTAGCCCAATGCATTTATAACCATGTGCAATTTTATTCTGAAGAATCGGAATGGCTAATTATACAGAAAGCGCAGACATTTTTGTGAATTTCCAAGGCACTAAAGTCACAAATAGTGATAGTAACCGGGTTCCTATATGATGTTGCATACGCACCATTCAAGGAACTATATACAGCACTAATTTGGTAACAAAAAAGACTACTTGAGATAAACAATGGATTAAAAGATACAGTTCCATGATTCCGAATGAGTAATATTTAAAAAGTTGTTCAGCAATGCACTGACGCAAGAAGTACACAATCTAAAAAGAGACATCATCTCTTTTACATCCACATTACTTGAATAGCAGCCGATAATCACTGTTACAATTAAAGGAAATCTTGAGTTACACAGCAGTTTGATTGCAAAGTGCTCGTCGAGTTTCATCATCCTGCTTCAAATATTCTCAGCATGAGTCAGTTCTATCGAATGTTTGCTGGATAACCTTAAAAAATGTTATTCCAGTTCCAGTTCCTTACCCGAAGCGAAGTTACAAGTGTATCATGTAAAATGAAGATAGAAACCGCTACAGTGACGTAATGAAAACATTGCAAGAACTTCCCAGGCCCAGATATAACAACTAAGGGAGAAACATTTCTTTAAGTGAATGAGGCATTCGACGTACCAATTGTCGATTTTTTTTTTATAAATACTGGTACTGTTTTTCAACACTAACATTGAACTCTTCCGTTTTCGCTTGAGTAAAGGAAGTATTATTATATCCAGTACTTAGACTTCATGCGGATAACATTTACGTAAGTAGTTGGCGATCGAGCACTGAAAATATCCTGGAAAAATACTTTGCCTCTAACGTTATCTTTTAATATCTATTTAAAGTCATCGAAGACGACAATAATTCTTTAACTTAAATATAAACTACCCATTATTTAAAATTGAGATGAGCTAGTAATATAAAACTTTCTATACATTTATTTACTTATCAACCATTACATGCATAGCGACTTTCTTTTATATAGATATACGCATCTTTATACAAATATATATATATTATTCACAAGTGCAAACGCATGTAGGCAACACTGTACAGATACCAACAGCCCACTTTATTCTCTTTCTCTCACGCATACACACTTACATACACACTTATATAATATGAAATGCATATAAAAAGAATAGTAAAAATGCTAAAATGTGGTCCAGACATCAATAGATAAGCCGCAAATTATTTTCAAGTTTTCAGAGGCACATACATACATACACACACACACACTATCCCTAAAAGCAAACATCATGCAAACTCCATAGAACATAATGGACTTGATAAGCAAACACGTTTAAAATACTAAGCAGTGAGAATTTATGAACAGTTATCAGTGCACAAAATTTTAATTCTCACATAATTTACACGAGTTCTTCAAGCACTTGTTACTTCGCCCACGATCACACATAGTCCTCCACCGTCACCAAATGTCATTTCCGCTCATAACTTTAAAACTATAATTCCCAAAACAAAATGAAAGGCAAAAATAGGCATCAACTTCATGCATTTAAGCCAATAATGGTTCTTCAGTTCTTGCAGGCGGTTTGTATCAATCTTTCTGGAGCACAAATGCTTACCTTTTGTCCCCAAGTAATGTCTGGAAGTCCGATAACACTACAGTCCAATATGTCAGGATGACCAAGAAGATGTGTTTCTACTGCCAAAGCACTTACTTTATAACCACCAGTTTTAATAATATCAACAGAAGTTCTTCCAAGTATTTTATATGCTCCGTCCACATATTGTGCTGTATCACCTGAAAGCAGTGACATAAAATCATTCAGAACATCATTCTCTAATATTGTATATAAAGCTTAAGTGTATAAATTGAAACAAAAAATCTTATTATAATGTCGGAAAACCATCTCAATTTTAACCACAGTGTAGACTACGTGGAAAGGAACAGAAATGCCAATGCGATAATTACGTAAAACCTAATGATCAGAGGATACCATCTAGATAATTTCAGATGAGGCTATTGACAAAAGATTCGAGGATAATAAATAAACAGTAAGTATGATGAATATAACTTTAAATCGCTCAATGGATCATTTTTAAGAAATATCAAACCAATCCAAAAGGCTGTCTAATATCGAATTAGAATAAAACTGCCATTGTATTTTCTACCCCAAAGATGGTTTGGTTATAAAAATTGATTACATGGTTTAATTTATAAAATTTACACCATAAGAAACAACATTCACGAAAGCAGCCCAATACATACGTAGCGTATCAAAACTGATTTATTAACAGTTTTCTTGTAAGTATCAAAGTAATGTATGAACAAATCTCGTCAGAAACAATATTCTGTTTTCAGGCAACAACATACACTGTCAACGTTCAAACGCCTTAGTTGAATATCGGCCTGTGTGTTAGATGCCTGAAGGTCATAAAAAAAAATCTTAGTTGTATGAAACTAACTTGAAAAATTTTCAATTACAAACATCTGCGCAGTTGATATCAGCCACGGTGCATATACAGTACTATTAGCTGCTTGTTTAGGGCTTTTCTTTTCTCCGATCCATGTAAAGACTAGAAAAGTTCTTTATTCAACACCGATCCGTATTCAACACAGATTTTGCTTTTGACCAGGAAGTAATCAACGTATCTTTTTTGTGGAAGAAAACAAAGTACAATATTATGCACTCTTCGTCACTATTAAATTTCGACAAGCTGTGCACTTGGATCGACTGAGTCAATCTTCGAAAGCGATCCACTTGAAGTTTGAATGTCATCCATCCGCGAATTGGTAAATACGGGCACAATCTGTGCACAGCAGCCTCTTACTCTTACATCATTCTTACATAGAAACATCATGTAATTATGCTATAAACAAATCCTTGTTAAAAGCACGTGTGTTCAGACACAAAAAGACATATTATTTGGTTCAATTTGACTTGGAATGAACTCACAATAATAATAATAATAATAAAAATACTGGATAAAACAGTCAAAGACTAGTTTCTTTCGAGAGCGATGGTCGAGCTTCATATCGCCCGTGAAGTGTTCTGGGTTAGTGATTACACCTATTTTGTGTGTCTGAGACTTATGATTTGCTCACAGTGGACAACTCGGGTGACGTTATAATCTTCGCTTTTGATAAAACTGCTGACCGACAGTTGTGGATAACTACTGTGGTAGCTAGTATATAATTTATAATCACTTCACCATCAATTTCGTAACGTATTAACTGTCCTGGAAGTCTAATTTTACTCCTCTTGTAAATAAGAGAAGCATAAGCAAGTTGTCTGAATACGTTGTATAACAGTTGAAAATGGCATGGTATTATATCCTACAAAATTGAAGATCAAAATTCTTCAATTTCAAATTAAGTAGAAGTCCCAAGTTGTATTTTTAGAAACATATTCTTCACGAAATAGAAATATGTAAACAATATTATAAAAAATAGATACCAATTCACCTTCTCGAGGAAT
This sequence comes from Lepisma saccharinum, assembly GCA_022664845.1. Classification (NCBI taxonomy): domain Eukaryota; kingdom Metazoa; phylum Arthropoda; class Insecta; order Zygentoma; family Lepismatidae; genus Lepisma; species Lepisma saccharinum. The sequence continues at coordinate 38,881 of JAGDQP010000822.1, forward strand.
ATACAAAAGAGAACAAAACAGAAATATAAAGTTATATATTTTCGCTGAACTCCAATGTCTACCCACTGCTCAGATCTGTTATACGAGATTTGATAACATTTCCGGAATTCTTCTTCTGACTCTCGCTGTCGTTAACTGCATCTTGGATGCCCTTATCCTTCCGTGTCGCCTTCTTTCATTTTTCTTTTGATTTGGGGACCTTAGTTAAATCAGAAAGATATGGGGGATGTTCAACTGTTTCTCCGCTCTCAAAAGATATATTGGGGGTTCTTTGATAATCCAGGTAGCTGATCATTTTCTAACGGTTCACGTCCTACAAGAAAACTATTACAGCATGTTTCGTGGAGAGAAATATTCATCACTATGAACTCTTTACATCCCAATATACAACAAAATCTGACTAACGCTCTTTGCTTTCTTTTCAATCTCCTGACAACTGCATACAACTATTGTTACTCACTTTCTATTCCAACTCGCGAACTAGTTCGCTGCACAAATTTTAATCTACACTCCTTGGAAAGAGCACACTAACGAATGTAACCTCGTACTATTAGTTTGGTGCAATTCAAATGTCCGAATGCACGTACGGTGAAAATACTATCTGAACCACAAGCATTAATTCACCGCAGTCACATGCTCACTGCACGTCTACTATCCAGTCCATCAGTAGGTGTAAAACTATTGAAGAAGGCCGTGACAAAACAAACGAGTGATTTTCTTGTATCAGACATTCTACATGCTTTATGGTGAATAACATTAACATCACATCTAGAGTAGGACGACAAATGCAGACACCATAATTCGGTTATATGTGAAATTTTGTTCTGACAATTAGACCCGTGGCCACCAACAGATAGTAGTTTCAGTCAAGCAACCGACTGGTAAAGAATCTGAATTTAATTTTTAAGACCTTTACGCAATTTTGGCTCAAGTCGCATGAATGATGATGGGATGAATTGGGGGAAAGAAGAAAGTGGGAGGAAACGGGAGTACCCCGAGAAAAAGCCCATATGGCATGAGCAGGGTCGGACAGAAGACCCCTTGCACCAGAAGTGAGCGCTATACCATTTAGCCATCGCGGCCCGACTAGTAGAGTTGATGCTACTGCAGACAAGCTTGGTATAGTTATTCTTCAAACTGAAGATATCGTCTCTATTTCTACTCCCGTTAATCCTTTAACGGATTTTTGTGACTGCATCAAATGAAAAACTAATGATCCATGAAGAAACAACGTTTCTAACTCGAACTACAATCACTATCACAATTTCTTTTTAATTTTTTTGCCTTCATCTACATAAAAAGATAAAAAAAAATATATAATGTATATGTTATAAATTGTTATTTAAAACTTGCTACCCTTGGTGTAGTCATTTTATGAAAATTAGATAACAAAAAATTCTTACAAGCATGAAACTTGGTACATGTATAGTATTTGGTCACCATCTTGGAAAATGGCGGTCAAAAAAAAAATTTTTTTTTTCGATTTTTGGCGGAAACTAAGCATCGCATCGAGAAAAGGTTTAAATGAAGTTTGTTGTTCAGCATGAAATTATCAATCTTTTTTTTTAATCACCTTTTTTTTTTATTTGACCAATCCTAAAGCCACAAAATGACATCAAACGAAAATGACTTTTTCTTAAGCCAAAATTCTTAGATCGGCTAAAAAACATTCTTAAAAGCATGGAACTTGGTATATAGAAAGTACTTCGCCATCCAAGTAACATATGAAAAGTCCCCAAAAATCGAAGTAGTGCTACGGTCGTCGTTTTGGAAAATGGTGGCCAAAAGTAAGTTTTTTCACTTTTCGCGAAAATTAGTGCCGCACTTCAAAAAGTGTTTTAAATTACTTTGTTCATCATAACAATTACAAACCTTTGTTGTTTAGACCATTTTCAGATTGATCAGAAGCCACAAAATGGCACAAAAGCTAAACTGATTGTCATAATATTCTATTTTCATTTAGCATTTTTAAAATAATGAAGGTAGAAATTAATACCAACAACATTTACTGCTCACAAAAGTTTTTTTCTACATTGATTACACAATTTTTCTGTGAAGAAATAACACAAATAACAACATCAGTACAAAATGTACGCACTAAGAATTAAATACCATAAAATTTCAAGTAACCTTCACTTAAATTTTAATCTATTTGGAAAAAAAAAGTTATGTACAAAAGTACTGTTTCCTGAGCCGAAAATATTGCATTTAGAAAGTTGAACAGAGCATTACTGTGAAGAAATAAGATTGATCAAATGACAAAATAGTAACTACAAAAAATTTAAACCTTTTTCGATGTGACACTTAGTTTCCGC
>JAGDQP010000822.1:41295-78928 GCA_022664845.1 Lepisma saccharinum
GAGAAAAAAAAAAAAAAAAAAAGCCGCCATTGATGGCGTCCGTAGCACAAGTTTGATTTTTGGGGACTTTTTTATATTCTACTTGGGTGGCGAAGTACTTTCTATATACCAAGTTCGGTGCTTTAAAAATTTTTTTAACCGATCTAAGGATTTTGGCTTTAAAACAAAGTAGTTTTTGTTTGATGTCATTTTGTTACTCGAAGTTTGACCAAATGAAAAAAAAAAGGTGGTAAAAAAAAAGACTGATAAATTCATGCTGAACACACTTCATTCGAACCTTTTTATTCAATGCGATGTTTAGTTTCAGCGAAAATTAAAAAAAAAACTGAATTTTGGCTGGCATTTTCCAAGATGGCGGCCGTAGCACAAGTTTTTGGGGGACTTTTAGTATGTTACTTGGGTGACCAATTTTTTTACCTAATCACAAAATTTTGGCTTAAGATGACTACACTACCTCAGCAAGAAGTTTGCTACATTGCAAACTCACCCTTTTCCAAATGGAGGGAGGGAGGGGGAGAAAGAGAGAGAGAGAGAGAGAGAGAGAGAGAGAGAGAGAGAGAGAGAGAGAGAGAGAGAGAGAGAGAGAGAGAGAGAGAGAGAGAGAGAGAGAGAAAATATGGAGGTGGCAGTATCCTTTCAATCGTTTGAAACAGGTTGTAGGTACCTTTAGTCTAAAGGACAACTATGCCACTATTGTTTAGCACCTAAAAGCCACCAGTAAGATAAACATTTGGAGAAATGAGTGTCAAACGAATTGACATCTGTCACCAAAACAGGTCTTGAGGTGTGCAGTTCTTCTAATCTAACTAATAAACGGGAAGGATTTCTGCAACAGACTGTCACGTCTCACGAAAAATGGGCAATCGTAAACGATCAGCACAATGGGTGGACTGGATAGGGATGAATGTCTAAGGCGTTGTCCATAACCAACTGTCCAACCACATAAGGTGTAAGTGACACGTATCTGCGGACACTTGAACTACACTAACCTAATACTTTGGCCTCTTATTTTAACAATAAATGAAGAACGCACATATTCTTATTATTTGACACACTGTGCACATACATACGAGGGGGGGGGGGGGCAACCCAAAAGAAATTGTAATCGATCTCTGGTGACCGGATCCGTTGTAGTACATGCTTCCGCCGCTAGCTGCTTCTTGCTGGGATCCATTTGCATCAGTCTACCAACCAAGCGTTGTCAAGCGAAGTCGTGGTGCCACTTAATAAATATTTTTGTTAAGCGCCTCTCGCTCGTTCGGCGATTTTTGTGATGACTGAAAACAACGCGTGAGGCTATGAAATTCTGTTTTCTGTTTGAGGAAACAGCTGTAATGCTTGAAACGGTTTACAAGGAAGCTGCTCTGGAAAAAAAAAAAAACTTTACGAGTAATTTTTTTTTCGCTTCGAGGCCACTTGAAGACCAACCTCCCTCAGGGTGACCCTCGACCTCCCGAACGGACGAAAACATCGCCAGAACTAGTGGATTGATTACGGAAGCCCGTCGCAGAACCACTGACGAACTTGTTGATTTGTTTGGTGCGCCCCGGAGTTCCTGCCAACGGACTTTGAGCAAGAAATTGCAACTGAAAAGAGTTGCAGGAAAATTCGTGCCTAAGCAGCAGACAAAACCTTGATTGTGAAACAATTTTTAACCGAAAACAACATGGCTTTTGCACCCGCCATATTCACTCGAACTTGCTCCGAGTGACTTTATTTTATTCCCCCAAATGAAAAAAAATTTCGAAAGAAAACTTTTTGCAGATGAAGAAGAGGTGAAGAAAAATTCAAGGGAGCCATTGAAAGGTATCACTTAACAAGTTTCACGACTGCTTTGAAAAAAAAAAAATGTAGACCAGTGCTTTTCATCAAATAGACAGTACTTTGAAAATGATTCAAGCTGTAACACCAAAAAATAAAAACACACAATTCTATTACAAAATTCTCGTTTCTTTTGAGTACCCCCTCGCACATAATATTTAGCAATCACTGAATTACCTACACAATATTATTCAAACTGAAGGAAGTTAAACTGAAAGACAGACACGGCAAAGAAAATTTTATTTTTCTTCAAAAAATTAAATTTGAAGTAACCTGAGTAAACGTTACACTATCTTAATGCCAGTAGATAATTAAATATTAAATTATTCCACTAATACATACCGTTATTTTGTAACCTACAAAATAGCTTTCATTTTGAAGTAACTCAAACCACAATAAAACATTTAAAGTAAGAGTGAAGGATCATTTGAAGCCTGAAGGAATATTTTGGCAATTATTAAACACAAAACATTCGAAAATATAAAACGTTCCGTTTCTTTTCCGTGCCTACATAGATACAAACAAATTATTACGATTGAGATCCTAGGTGGCTGCCTACGGATCGGCGCTAAGGAAGTGGAGCAGGATCAAACACTGCTCACTCGTCATTCTGACAGAGAATTTCAGTTGCCCCTAAGTTCCAACATATGAATGCCGGGAGAGTATACTACTCTTCTTGTAGTTGTACTCATCGAGAGGCGTTACGCCTAACACTAGAAGTGTGTTTACGTAATAGACATCAGTACAGGCAAGAAAATCCTAATTAGAAGAGGCAAGTTTTGTCAACCCATGAGGAATGCGCGTCCTCTTTACAGTGCCGATCTGCACCACTAATCACTGGAACTGACTAAAAGAAACATTCTCACTGATTAAGAAAATGTATTACATTTCTCTATTTTAAATGTAACTGAAAATTAAATGAACTTACCAGTTTTAAACCAACCATCGTCTGTGAACTCCTTTTTCGTAGCTTCCGGTCTATTGTAGTAGCAACGAAACACATTTGGTCCTTTAACTAACAATTCACCAGCTTCTCCTTCTTTACCAGGGGTAACTGTCGTTCCTGACTCTGAACCTTCCGCAATGACTTGGTAATTCGAAACTGGACTCTCTGGTTTAAACTGTGCAATTCGGACGTTCACATAAGGTAAGGGATATCCCACAAAACCTAAAAGAATAAATCATATTATAAGATAAACAGGGCACGTATCTGAATACGTATTTTGGAAGCGGTCTTGAATAAAACAAAACTACTGAAGTCTCAAAAAGTATTCCCACTACAAAGCAGCAAATTATCAACTGCTAACTTACACAACAAATGTTCTTACATGATACTACAGCGTATTCATTGGAGTAAACTGGAAAAGGAGAAAGAAAGATCTCTCTCTCCCTCATTACAACTCTCATAATAGGAGTTTATTTTATAACTGTATACAACAAAATGAAACTTTCATCTTTAATTAGGAAAAATATCCTTTCTTATTCTCTTGATACTATTAGACAACTTTATGAGCTACGGAGCTCGCAAGTACATCGCCGCAGTAACAAACGCACGCTAACATTCTATCCTGGGCAAGATCAACCAATTTTCATCACTTATTCTACTGAACTACTGAAAAAAATACCCATATTAGGAATAATTCCAGAATATATTTTGAAAAATAAATGATTACCTAATTAATTTTCCACTTCTGTTTGCTTAATCTTAATCCATTACTGTTAATTTTGATTTCTATTAACCTGTACATTTTGTGTTCTAAAACATACCAAAATATTGTCAAGCAGTGACCCTCATCCCCATTATCAGTTACGTCACTAATTGCGATGCACGTCAAGTTATTTATCGTTCCTTTTAAGGACAAAGGGAGTGCATAATCCACATTTTCTACAGAGAGTAAGTAGCCATATTCCCCCCTACTTCACCTCAAATAAAAAACAAAAACACTTAAGATTTCAATGAGAGGAAGACGTTGATACTAATTACAATAATATATACTGTATGATCTTTGAATAAGGAACATCTACGTAACAACGGGCTGGTCTTCCTTTTTAAGAACACGGCTTGCAGACGTCGGCGAAGATTCCACAAGGTGCCAAACATCCTCCATCTTCATTTCGGCCCATAACAGCTCCACCCTTGCCAGATTAGTGCACATTTTGGATAGGAAGGGCAGTAGACGCCCGTTCTAGCAAATCCTGGGTCAAGCTGACTAACTGGTAGAGCGCTCACCTCTCGTGCGTGTTGTCCCCGGTTCGATCCCGGCTTGTTCCGAGCGGGTTTGGTGGTGGACAAACATCGAGTGCGTGTGTTTTCTCGGAGTTACCTTGTTCTCTTCCACTTTCTTCATCTACAAATTATCACATCATCATCATCCATTCGGCCTAAGCCAATGCTGCCTAAAGGCAATAAAATTCAATTCAATTCAAATTCCAACATGTTTAATAGGGTTACCGTCTGGTGAATTTAGTGGCGGCCAACGGTGTGTGAGAAACTCGTTATGATCTTCCTCCAACTACTGAGCCCGTGACAGTGCGTTATACTGTTGAAACACTCCATATCCCGAAGAGAGTGTTTAGTTGTTTTCTTCACAAATATTTTGACTTTTGTTCTCATTTTCATGTTGATCTCGAAATTGAATATAAGTTATTAGTTCCATCGGTAAAGTTTTTATCTGTCTTAAAATTATCTTTGTTTCCTGTTATTTTATGTTTTCTTATATCATTTTAAGTTTTACATGTATTCTTAAGGCAACTTCGTCACCAATTAAACCAATGTTTTGGGGGATATCTACAGTTTCTCCACAAGAACAATCTGTTATCTATATTTGATTGCCAAAAGCGTCGGGAACTCGGGGAAGGGGTATTTCTTTTTAGTCATAACTAACTAACTCTATGGCTTATGCAATTCGCAAGTTCATCGCCGTAGTAACAAACGTTCGCCACTGGATTCTATCCTGAGCAATATCAAGCCAGTTTCCACCACGAACACCTATTTCTCGAAGATCTCTTCTAATATTGTCCTCCCAACGACGTCTCGGTCTTTCCACTGGCCTCCTTCCAACCAGCGTAGAATATAATCTTCGTTTTTCCCCATCCGAGCTACATGGCCTGTCCACCTTAGTCGTCGGATTTCATTATTTTTACCACATCTGGCGAATCGTACAGTCCATGGAGTTCTTCATTATGCAGTCTCCTCCACTCTCCAGTCATCTCGTCGCGTTTCGGCCCGTATATCTTTCTGAAAACCTTATTTTCAAATACACGTAATTTATGTTCATCAGCTAGGATCGTACTCCAACTTTCACAACCGTAGAGTATTACCGGCAGAATATCAGTTCTGTACATTTTTAATTTCAATTTCCTTAATAATAATCGCGATGTTAGAAGTTTTTGGACTGAATAGAAACATGCGTTCCCCGATACTAAGCGACTTTTTATATCTTCCGTGACCTCATTTTTGCTTATTACGTATGCTCCCAAGTATTTAAATTTATTTACTTTCTCTACGACCTCATCCTTAATTCTTATGTTTTTATTTCCTTCATTACCTGTGTCGGCCTTTTAGTCATGCATAAAGAAAATTATTTTTTACTCTTTATTACGAATTGTTTAATAAAAGTGTGTTTTTAAAAAGGTTTTTGTAATAACCTTTTCTTCAGAACATCCTCACCCTTTTTACAAATAAGGAATCTGCCTTCGTATAACATGAACAGAAATTATCTTATTTCATCGACACTCAAGGGAATTACATCCAAAAACGCAAATGGTTCAACACACAGCTGTAAAAGATAATCAGTCTGTAGAGACAATCAATTGTTAATTAAATATCTAAACTTTAAAAAAAAAAAAATTAAATACGCCCTTTGGCCTTAAAAGTGACTACATACGATTTGACAAGTACCACGTCGTAGTGGTCATCCCCTTTTTTAGAGATGAAGAATCGAAAAAAAAGTACACATACTTCATCTCACAGATTACGCCGACGATGCCAACAATGCTTCCGCGTAAGCTAGACGAAAAACAATCACACGGAGGTCGGACTGATCAACGCAGGTATGCCGCGTGGCTTCACTTGTACAGAAGAAGTGATTCACACTGAGCACTAGGTTTTTTTTTTTTTTTTTTTTTTTTTTTTAATGATTGGAGTTACCATTACTGTGAAATTCGAATATACTCGAGTTTAAATTCCAAGCATAATGCGGGTACACACATGTGATGTCACTCGCAACGAAAACTTTTCGCACCACCCCATCTGACTCCACAGTAGCTGATGCCGGCCGGGTGGTCGAGCGGTCTGCGGCGGTAGGCCATCGGTTTGAAGGTCCCGGGTTCGAGTCCCGGCAGGGACATGGGTGCGGATTTTAACAGCTAAAGGCGAATTGTGACGGGCCGAAGTCCACTGTTACCCATATAAAAATCAAGTTTACCAAAAGTTTTCCACAGTAGCTGGATTTCAGGACTTTGTCACACAAGTCCAGTTTTTTCCTCCATGTTAATGAATTTCGTCTCTCCTTCCATCACTTTACTTTCTTATCTCTTCCTCTTTAATTCTTCTACGTTCTATTTATATATTGGTCTAACTTTCCGTTGGAGTGCACCCTACAGACGACCTTGGTCGAGGTCGTGATACTTAATACAACCTTGCAGATCGGAATAGCTAAGTGAATTTTATTATTGACATACGGTCTCCCATGCGCAAAATGAAATAATGATAACATAGTATGTAAACACTGTGTCAAAATACTGTGCTGTAGTTTAGAATTTCATTACGATGAAAGTAAGTTTATTTACACAAAAGACACTACACAGGAAGTCTGTATCTTATTACATTGTGTTCTGCATTTCGAAATTGCTAGGTAATAATTAATAAACACCAACTTAAAGCAACTTATTGGAAACAAATTAATATAAGTACTATTCTTATTCTGGAAATTCTAGCCTTCGGTAACGCTCGAAAAGGTTTCGGTTTAGATTCCTGTCGAGGCCTTAACTGAACTTTTCATTTACGTAAGTTATTACGTCCTAAATGTAATAAAATTGGGCAAGTTTTAGAAATAATGTTTCTGTATCATGAACTTCTATAAGCTAATACTGTACAATGGTTATAGTAATCAACTAATGATAACGTACTTATTAATTTATTAGACTTTTCTCTATGGTTATAACAGTTTCTGTACTAAATACTACACACAAGAGTCTATGCTCGATTTGAACTGGAACAGTATGTGATACGGGTAACGGGGTAAACTGCTGCAAATTACCTGCCTAAATTGATTCTATTAAAACTGGTCGGTTTAATACATAATGGGCATATATAATGGTAGAGGAAAGGTATCACGCTATTTCATAGCGGGACACTACGTAGAGCGACAATACGTAGTCACTCCGAGGCAATTGATATATACTTTTTTGTGATCGTGATTATCACAATTCGTAGGGACGACAGAGCGAGTTTCTCGAATGTATTTCGTACTCAAGGCTTTTTATGGCAAAATTTTGAACATGTATGCAATGCGAAACTGTCCGAAAAAATCACAAAAACAAATATTTACTTCCCTGCGTCTTTGATGAAAGCAAATTACTGTGCTTCAGCTGAATCAATCACTCAATATTATAATTAGATCTTATCATAAGAACATAAAAAAACTGCTTAATCCGGAAACGCTTAAGCAACAAATAATATGATTCACCTTTGTAATATTAAATATAAAGAAATCTTTATACAAAAGTCAGTATAATATTATGCAACATCACTTCATACCAGCAGGATATTACATAGAACGACATTACGTAGGCATGGTAATTCATAGCAAGGGCACTACGTAATGGTGAAAACGAAAAGCTAATTTTGATGTCGAATGTTTAAGGACGCTGCAGTTATTCAAATACTTCGTCTCAAATTTTCAGTCATCAATTAATTAATTAATTTTAACTGTTAGGAAATCTATAGCATCACATTTCATAAATCGCTCATAAGAAGTATACAGGAAATAATGAAATCTACCCAACGTGAAGAAGAAAAACGAGCTTTGGGAATGTAGAAAATGTAGAATAAAATGCGCCGGTAACATTGCAGTTGCATATGAAAGAAAACCTACATGACTAAGTGGGGAAACCAGCAATGAATTATCTGAAGTATCCTTCGAGATGTTGCGATTTATGCTGGGATATACGAATTCTCTCTTACTGCCTGTTGACTTTCTTGTATCTCGTAGCGTAACTAGCATTCCCCACTCACAAGGAACTTTTAGGGTCCTTCTAGTAGCATCTCTCACATGCAATTTCAGCACTTTCTTGTCGCATGTAGAAACCATTCACCAACTGTGACGAATAGTGTTGCCAGATTTCTAAAATAAAGATTCTCTCCAAACTGCGTGAAAATTCCCACGCAGGCACAAAAATCCCCTACTTTTACCAACTTTGAGAGAGTCTTGAAATCGAAATTAGAGGTGACTTCTCTTGTCGTGTTTGTCAGGTTTGCTATTAACTTAATTTTCGTCAATGTATATGTCGCCTGCAGGGCCCTTTGGTTCCGATCAAACGCGAACAATGCCTCCTTTTCCAGATGAATTGTGGAACTGTTATAGTTCTAGATTGAAGGCCATGGCACCATGCTTTCGTATCAAACTTGGGCGCTGATCATCAAAGTATATGGAAAATGCATCGATGCTCTGAAAACTGAACAGGCAGCAAACGAATTCAAGATTGTACAATTTATGGGAGGGTATACGTTCACGTCGTGGGGCCTGTTAGTACCAAAGCAACTGATTGGCGAACGAACCTGGATGGCTGATCACCAACCCGCATTAGAAGTCAAATGTCTGCACCCCTCCTTTCTTATCACATGATGGTACAAGTAAACAGCTCATTGCCCGGAGGACGGAATGCAGCTGGCAACGGCCGCAGTCAGTCCTGAGAGAAGTCAGAAGGTTAAAATACCTGTTTTGACTGTAGCCTGCCAAGACACTCACATTGCAACTCGCGAACGGACATAGGTGGCGACTCTGAACTGTCAGTCACTTGCAGGAGAAGACAAATTAGAAGAATTGGGGAATGAACTTAAGAGTATTAAGTGGGACATCATAGGACTATCAGAAGTGTGGAGGAAGAATGAAGAGCAGTTGGAACCACCGTCAGGGCACACTTTCTACTTCAAAGGAACAAAAAATGGAAAATCGACCAGCGTTGGCTATATAATTAATGAAGACCTGAAGAAACGTATCACAGAAATTGAAGAAATTTCAGATAGAATCGCACGAGTAGTAATAAAGATAAACGAGAGATACAGTATGGAAGTTATAGAAGTATATGCTCCACTTTTATCAATGGCGAATATCTTTATCACCTACGATTCGCTGATGATATAGACTTGTTTGCTTCAAGTTCCAAAGAACTACAAAGCAGAATGGAAGAGTTGTGTAATGAGAGTTTGAAAATAGGACTTAAAATGAATTTAAGCAAAACAAAAGTAATGTACAATCAACATGCTGCAAAGAAGGAAATAAAGATTAGCGGAGAGAAAATAGGCATAGTTGACGAGTATGTTTACCTAGGCCAGCTCAAAACTTTGAATGCCAAGTTGACTGATGAAATAAATAGATGATGTAAAATGGCCTATACTAATGGACTGGCCTGCGCAAAGTCCTGATTTGAATCCGATAGAACATCTCTGGTATGTTTTAAAACGTCGACTTCGTGCTGGACAAGACCGACCCACATCGGAATCTCTTCTTATTTTGGTGCTCCGGGAGGAATCGGGTGCTATTCCACAAAAAACCTTCCGCCGCCTGATTGAAAATAAGCCTCCGAGTGTGCACGTTGTCATCAAGGATAAGGGTGGGCCAATACTGTATCTACTGCCACTGTTCCTGATACGAGGGCGGCATAAATTCGTACCTCATTTTCACATGGGTGTCCCGATACTTTTGATCACAACGAATATACAGTGAAATCTACTCAAAGTAGAATAGCAAGGGTCCATTTTTGTTAGATAAGTTTCCGCTTCATACAAGTTTGAAATAGTTAATAAAGATACTGATGGGACTAGAAAAAATTGTTTCGAGCAGAACTCCTCGTTAGGAAAGTTCATTTCGAGCAAGTTTCGGTGTATTTTTCTTTCTTGTGGGACCATCTTGAACTGCATGTGGAATATTATTTCGTTGCTACGTCAAGGAAATCTCAGAATATATATATATAGTTGTAGACAAGAGCTCGAGTCAACCTAGTCTACCCACTTGAACTCATAACCTACAGATTCGAGTGTAGTCACACATACTCCACCCACTCGTACTCCCAACACCAACCAGAATCCTCCGGTCTTAATCACTAAGTTTCGTCCTAAACTTAGCAAGATCAAACAAATTCTGCATTTCCACTTCCATACACTCCAATCTGACCCCGATACCAGATCTGTCTCTCCCACCAAGCCGAGATTAGTTTTTCAGCATCCTCCCAATCTTAGAAACATCTTGGTCCACTCTAACCCTTCGTCCCATTTGCCTTCAGTTCCCGCCCACAAATATACCAGCGCTAGATGTAAACCTGTCCCATCCTTATTACGTCTCCAACTATATCAGCACAGCCGATGGCAACTTCACTCTACATACCAAAGGAACCTTTGAAACCTCAAATTTCACATATATGCTAATCTGTACACTCTGTCCGGCATTCTATGTGGTGGAAACAGGTGGCCCCTTGAACCTCCGTGCCAATAATCACCGTCACACACCCGATTCGCTAGTGTCTATATACACACAACTGCACAACACTGACTTCGATGACAGTTTCCGTACAGCTGTAATTCATATCCTATCTCCCATTACAAATACATTCACACGTCGTCTCTGGGAAGGAGCTTTTTTTCATTCAGGGCTTGAGAGCAAAACTGAAACCTGGTCTAAACCTGCAGTAGCCTTTTTTTTTCTTCTCTCCACGTCTACATCCACACTTCCCCTCCTTCCCTGCCAGTTAACTTAGTTTTTTTTCTAGCGTTTTCTATACTGACTGACTCCCACTTTTTGTGACTGACTCAGCAATCTACTCCCTTTTCATTGCGTTTCCTATACTATATCCCACTTTCTCAGACTGCGTTATCTAAACTAATTCCACTTTTTCTGGCTGTGTTTCTATACTGTATCCCACTTTCTCCGACTGCGGTTTGTATACTGAATTCCACTTTCCTGACTGCATTGTCTTTACTTAGTCTCAGTTATTATTATTATTATTAGCACTAATTATTATAGCCCGCTCAATTTTCAACACAAAAGACCATTTCCAAAATCCGGTTCCCCATCAGTACTTGTGCACGCGCAGAACACTGTCAGTTGTTTATGATGTGAACGTTAGTCATCTTGTTTTTCTATCCCTTCAAATTGTGCACTTGTGTTCAATGAACTTTCTTCTTGGCTACAACCGAAGACGGCAGAAGCCGAAAATTTTAAGTGACTTTATAGTGTTAATTGTGTACGTGATCTTCGTCAAGGTACTACGTAAGTACATTTTTTTTTCCTTTCTATTAAAATTTCACTTACTATATTGCCTATCTGGCCTTGTCCTACATGTACTTGAGATATATATATATAAGGTAAATTTATGATAAAAAGGAAAATACTTACAGCTTATCTGTTCTGTAGAAAAAGAAACACACACACACGTACACAACACTAATCTTCCCATAGTTTTTTGCAATATTGATATTAGCGAAATATTGCAAAAAACTATGTGAAGATTAGTGTTGTGTTCGTGTGTGTTTTCCTTACTTTTTATCATAAATTTACCTTAAATTGCCCTTCCGACTTTCCTCTGTATTAGTGATATATATACATATCAAATATCAAACTTGTACTTTGTGAACAAGTGAACTTCGATCTCTTCCTCTATACTTGAAAAAGTGTGAATACACGAAATATAGTGACTTTTTTGTGTGTACATGTGAATATGTGTGATCTAGTGCGAAAGTAAGCTGTAAGTATTATCTTTTTTTCTCCTTCATTTGTCTTAAATTTACCTTAAATTGCCTTCCCGGCTTTCCTTTGTATTAATTATATATATATCAAGTACATATACGAGAAGGCCGGATAGGCAATTTAATAGGTGATATTTTAATAGACAGGAAGGGATTAGTACTTACTGCAAGGTTGCACGAATTGTGGGTCATGGCAACATCGAATACAACAGAGAGTTAAGATCTATTGTTAAATGAATAATAGTTTTATATTTTACAAGATTTTGAAAAAGCTGATTGTTGAATTGAATTTTAAATGAGTTGATTGTTCGAAGAGAGATTGAACGTTTTGGTAATCATTGTTTTGTAATATGATGAATTATGTGTTATAGTTTTGTGAATATCGAAGTTTCGTTTTGACATAGTGTCATATCTATATAATGAATGTGTACTTGAGGCCTTCTATATGTAAGAGTTGATTATGTGTAATAAATATTGGATCTGTGGTGGTCATCATCTCTGAAAAGAATCTATGGCTTTTAATGTTGGATTAGTCTATGTATAGAGATATAATATAACTTGATAGTAGTCTTCGGAGGATAACCCTGCACTTACGTAATATCTTGACGAAAATCACGTACACAATTACGCACGCATCACTGTAAAATCACTTATAATTTTCGCATACATGCGTCATCAGTAGACAATAAAGAAGTTCGCTTAACACACGTTCACAGCTTAAAGTGATAAAAAAAAAACCTCTAAAACAAGTGATAGGAGTATACATACTTCTACATTAACAAGGAATTAACACAAAATATTGCAGAAGTATGAACGCGTTTTTTGGTAGATTTTCTGTATTTCAAAACATAAATTTCTGATAAACATTATTTGGTAACAAAATGACATGTAATCAGTTAGTAATGTTCACCTTGGAGCAGAGCATGGGATCTTTGTCTCGAGAAAGAGACTGGACGAAACAGAACAGGAGAGTACAGAGTAGAACAATAAAGAAATTACAAGTGGAAATTTTCGCGTCTGTACGCCATCGATTCTAATGTACAGTCTGATTTCGGAGGAAAAAGGAAATATGCGCATTTAGATTCGAATAAATACTGTATATTTTTCATCCTTAAACAATATTATAATATCATCAATATACACGAACTTTATGATTAAAAGTTTATATGAAGAAAATATTTTGGGTCTCACAGTGAACACACGTAAAGCAAACAGTAGAACAACTCACATATAATTTTAAGAAATACTCTTCTATTTACATATTTCTACATTCAAAACATTGTAATTATTGCAAACTACCTAAAGGTTTATCTAAATAGATTCCTAACTCTTACCTGGTTTCCTAACACCGTGCAAAGGATTTGAAAGGGCCATTCCTACTTCAGTCATTCCAAAACGTTCTAACAATTTATGACCTGTTATTTCTTCCCACCTTTCAAAGACAGGAACAGGAAGAGGAGCTGAACCACTAACCATTAACCTGAAACAAAATGATCAGTTAACGAAGCATTTCCAAATTACAACCACTTTTTTGGATCTCTCGTCATGAAATACACTGAAACATGTAGAAAATGAAACTAGAAAAAGGCAGAAATTAATCTAATCCCGGGGACGAGGGGGCGGCTCGGTTCCTTGAGATTCTGCTTTGAGGAAGTTCCACTGTAATTTTAATACGACAATTTCTTTAACCTAGCATTCTGCTTTTTAAGTGGTGTTACAATATAGATTTAAAACATTTCTATTGTTGCTTTCCATACTGAATTTACTTTTAAACAGTTTTCTTCGTTGAAGGTTTAATTATTGTTTCAATGGATTCTTAATAATGTATGACTATTGGTCTTATGAATCACCTTGTCTCTTAGAAATAAACAAACTTTCTATAGGTACTGAGATGTTTTGCCTCCAGTAATTTCTCAGTCTTTCCCTTGTTATATTATTTAACTCGCGTTCCTTGAATCTAGTTTCACCGCTTGTCTTGTCTGACCTATACAAATGTATACTTTTTCAAATAGGCAATTCATTCTAGGTTTTTCCACAAAGGTCGGAGTCTGCTTTTAGTTTTGACTGGCTGTCTATATATGATCCTGATGCCATATCTTTTAAGTTCCTCACAGTTCCAACGAACGCACAGACAACGGGAAGCTTGATGGTTACTGTCATTATGATACTGTTCGTTATGAGTAGCTTCTGTTCAATTCTTTTTACCCTCTTTTTAGAAATATTAAAAAGAAATAGGGTTGGTAGAACATTTCAATACATGTACCGCAGACATTTGTTTCCAAAAAACAGTAATGTTTCACAAAGCCAATGAATAATTTAAAAAAATAACAATAACAGAAGCCATTGAAGCCATGATCAAAATTTGGGCAAAGAGGACGGCTGTAAATGAATACCATTATTTAAAGTAACAAAAGAATATTTAAATACAGAGTAAGACTAGATATATTATATAACGAGAAATCCGAAAAAGTAATCATATAATGTTCAACTGTTTATTGCTAGATGTAAAATACGAGAAATATTTGGGGAAGATCAAATAGAAACCTCCTCACTGGCTGTCATATTTACATATTTGCTTGGATTGTTCGTTCGTTGAAGCTCCAACAGGTTGATTTGGAATGAATGAGGAATTGTTTTCCAGAAGTGATTCATACAAAAACTGCGTTAACACATTAATTGTAGACGCAAAACACACATTGCACTACATTACTTTTTCTAAAAAAAAAATAAGACCTGTATCTACTTCTACTCGATCGCTAAATGGCCGTAAAATCATATTTCCCTAAGAAAACAATTTGACAATGAAACTAAGATGACTCCAAGATAAACGTTTCAATTCATGTGAGAGTTTTTACGCAAAAATATCTTTTATTTAGCATAATCAAAATTTAACCTTCTGACGTATTATTACACAACCGTGTCGCATTGCGTAGCTGCTTTTCTCGACACGAGATTCAGAAACACATAAATAACTTTTAATCTTACTCCCTTCCTTCACAAAGAAATGATAATGCCAATTTTTCTCTCTTTAGACATCATCTACCTCCAACTCAATCTTGTAACTGAGCATGAAAATACATACACATTACTTACCTGAAAGGACCATTTCCTTTTAATCACCTAAATATGAATCTATATACTATTACAGCCAAACAGTTATTTATCATTGGAGCTTTCCGAGCTAACATACTTGGTTCTGAATTTCTAAAGTGTTCTACGAAATAAAATACATTCATTACCTTATCTTATTTTGACAAACTGTTTTTATGTACTCCTGCATACGAGCATTTTTTGTAAATATTCTGTCGTATTCTTCAATTAACATTTTATACATAGTAGGAACTGCCATAAACATGTTAATGCGTTCCGATGCTGGTACGTTAATGGACAATAAATGGCTCCACACATGTGAACTTTCAAACTTAGGAAGCATTACGCACCTGAAATCAAGCAATACAATATGCACTGTAAGAAGTATAAAAACGAATTATATATCCATCATATAAAAACAGAAAATGTAAAAAAATGAATTATAATTTATATATATTTATACTGAGGCCTTGTATCCATACTTAATTTAATTAAAACAGGATGACAAGGCTATCACACTTAACTATATTTTAAAAACACACAGCAAGCGTAACAGTTTCAATGTTCTAACATCATATTCCTCAGACGACACTGTTAATACACACTAACAGTTCATAAAAAGCAGCAGAAAGCCAAGAGATACTTCATACGTCATCTGCCAATCACGTCCCAGAATTCGTTTACTTTCCAAAACTAAACAAATTATAACCAATCACAGTCCTTCGTTCACAGGTCTCACACCCCGTAGTCAACCATACCGCTATCATAAACTTGTAACAGGAAACAACATAAGGAAATTTAATCGTGGCACAAAAATATTTTAGATAAATAAATGCGTAATAAATAAATAACAAATATAAAATAAATAAATATGCCTTACAAAAATAATAAAAAGGAATCTTAAAAAATAAATAAATAATAATAAAGAACAAAAAGGGTGGGAGAGGTTTTAGAACAGTCCCTATTTTTCTGGAATACTTTCTCATCTCTTCTCTTCTCTTCCCATTCCTCATTTATACTCAATCCACCATTCCAGTTCATCGCTGTATCTCCCGTTTTTCTAATTCTCTTCGCTTCTTTCCACTTCCTTACCAACATCCTTTCCTCTTGTTCTGGTATCTCCGTCCCTTCCCAGTCTATATCGGGCGCCTCTTCCTGTACATGTTTGTAAATAGCATTTCTGTCTTTTTTTAATCTGACGTCATCCTTGTGGTTGTTTAAGCCTTTCCTGTAATTCCTTTTTCGTCTCTGCTATATACACTGCCTCACAATTCAAACACGGAATACTATATACCACTCCTCTTTGTTCTCCCTTTAGAGCACTTTTCTTCTTGTTTCTCAAGTCCAAGACCCTCTTCCTTCCTTTCCTATATGTTTTACTCCTACCTTTCCTAACAGCCGCTTGATTTCTCGATAATTCTTCATCCACTTTTTATCCCAAACCACTTTTTGTTTTCTGTTTCTTTTCCTTCTCCCTCCTCCTTCTTTTTGTGCCATTTTCTCCTTCTGATCATTCTTCTGTCATCCTCACTATAGCCATTCTCCTTTAAATGCTCCCAAAACCTTTCCACATCTCTCTTCTTTTGATCTTCTTCCGTGTCAATTTCCTCTATTATTTCCTCCATGTTTATGAAACTTTCTTTGGTTATTTCATCAACGTCACTCCTCTTGCGGCAAGAAACTCCTGCTGTACAGTTGTTCTGAGACCATGAAGTTACAAACCTTCCGTCTTTCGTTTTCTCAATCCTGATATCCAAGAAATTTAATACTTTGTTTTCCTTTATCCCCCCCCCCCCCTCCTGCCCCCAAAAAGAAACCGTTGCCGTTATTATTAAGCTCCTTAATGAATATATCTAATGTTCTTCTTCAGCCTTTCCAAATACCCAGACAGTCATCAACGTACCTGCAAAACAGTAGTAGTCGGTCCTTTCCTTTCTCCATCACCATCCTTTCCCAATCATACATCACCAAATCTGCTAACAGTGGCCTTACACACGATCCTATATTGAGGCCTTCTTTCACACGCACTATCTTGCCATCTATCTTACAGGCTATGGCGATGAATATCATCCGCAAGGAATTATAATAAGTTTTATTGAAAGAAAGCAGCGGTAAGATATTCTCTGTAGAAGTTTATGGAATTTAGATATCTCGAATTAGAGATTGAATTATATATTTTGGACATCTGCATCTCTACAATATGGTGATTAGTTGTAACTAACTGTAGAAGTTTTGCTAACTCTGTTCTACAGTGTTTGTACTTGTCCTACTTATATGTGTAGGTTTTCTGTATGTTTTATGTGGATTGTTTTGGTGATTGGGTTGTCATGCACTGGCCTTCTGTGTATATGAATAAAGCTATTGTTTCTGTTAACCTATCTGTTTCCATGTTCTTTTGGTGTAGATTAAGGAACTGCTACAGTTTAGCGCCTACACGAAATTCCTACGATTACGTTTCGAACAGGAAGTCTTACTTATTCAAAGAAAGTTTCATAAGAAACATGGAGAAAATAATAGAGGAGATTGACACGGAAGAAAATCAAAAAAGGAGAGATGTGGAAAGGTTTTGGGAACAATTAAAAGAGAATAGATATAGTGAGGATGACAGAAGAATGATCAGAAGGAGAAAATGGTACAAGAAGAAGGAGGGAGAAGGAAAAGAAAGAAAAGAAAAAGTGGTTTGAGATAGAAAATGGATGAAGAATTATCGAGAAATCAAGCGGCTGTTAGGAAAGGTAGGAGTAAAACATATACGAAAGGTGGGAAGAGGGTCTTGGACTTGTGAGAAACAAGAAGAAAGGTGCTCTAAAGGGAGAACAAAGAGGAGTGGTATATAGTATTCCGTGTTTGAACTGTGAGGTAGTGTATATAGCAGAGACGGAAAAGGAATTACAGGAAAGGCTTAAACAACCACAAGGATGACGTCAGATTAAAAAAAAGACAGAAATGCTATCTACAAACATGTACAGGAAGAGGCGCACGATATAGACTGGGAAGGGACGGAGATACCAGAACAAGAGGAAAGGATGTTGGTAAGGAAGTGGAAAGAAGCGAGGAGAATTAGAAAAACGGGAGATAAAGCGATGAACTGGAATGGTGGATTGAGTATAAATGAGGAATGGGAAGACATACTGGGAAGAGATGAGATGAGAAAGTATTCCAGAAAATAGGGACTGTTCTAAAGCCTCCCCCACCCTTTTTGTTCTTTATTATTATTTATTTATTTTTTACGATTTCTTTTCATTATTTATTTAAGGCTTATTAATTTATTTAATTATTACGCATTTATTTATATAAAATATTTTTGTGCCTCGATTAAATTTCCTTGTTATGTTGTTTCCTGTTACAAAATTGTGATAGCGGTATGGTTGATTAGGGAAGGGGGTGGCCTGTGAACGAAGGACTGTGATTGGTTATAATTTGTTTAGTTTTGGAAAGTAAACGAATTCTGGGACGTGACTGGCAGATGACGTATGAAGTATCTCTTAACCTTCTGCTGCTTTTTATGAACTGTTAGTATTTATTAATGTGTCGTCTGAGGAAAATAATGTTAGAACATTGAAACTGTTACGCTTGCTGTGTGTTTTTAAAATATAGTTAAGTGTGATAGCCTTGTCAGCCTGTTTTAATGGAATTATAATGATCAATAATAGACCTTCCAAATGGATTTACATACGTAAGAAAAATTATATATCCACTGAAAACCCTTAAAAGAAGATCATCAAGTATTCGTACATAACACGAAATTTTCAACACTTAGCGCGAATTTGCAAGTGATATTATATTACTATTTACCAACATGGATATTATGACAATATGGTCATTGTATCCATCTTTAATAAAGAAAAAAACAGCTTTCTGACAAGCTTATATATTTTAATAACAAAAAGAAACTTAAGTGTAACAGTTTCGGAAGTATACCACCTCCTTCTTCAGACGAGAGCTGTAGAGTGAAGTCTAAGAAAGAAGGAGGTGGTATACTTTCGAAATTGTTACACTTTACTTTCTTTTTGTTATTAAAGTATATCAAGCTTGTCAGAAAGCTGTTTTTTCTTTAACCTATTTACCGTGAAAAAAATTACACAAATGTATAACTATTTTCGGAAGAAGAGAAATCAAATTCAAATGAATGACTTGTTTGAAACTGAATTACAAATTACCTTGCACGTTGCAAGCAGTTTTAGATAAGGAGAAAAGTAAAGTTATTAATGCGAATGTGACTATCAGTAGCGCAGCATTGGATTGTAAATAGGGGATGTTGAGTCCGATTATCAAAAACAAACTAGGAAAGAGCAACAATTAAACACTGATAAATTCTGCGATACTATTGAAGATACTAGTTAAGATGAGCGTGTCATTAGGTCGAGTTGCATTGCAAATTATTTCTCTCTCTCTCTCTCTCTCTTTCGTATAGTGTATTCAATGAACGAATACCTAGCGGCCGTAGTTCAGATGGTAGAGCGTTGGCTTAGCAACCAGAAGGTCCTGGGAACGATGGCAGCTGTCGCCCATCTTGATTGAAGTTTTCCCAAGAGTTTTTCTGAGTCACGCCACGCTAATGCCGTGATGGTATCTACAAACAAGACCCTGGCTAAGAGTCTACGTGAGATGCCTACAGGCCACAAAAAAGTCACTCGTCGCGAATGAATGAATGGGTAGTTTTCTCGTCGCCTTGTAATAAAGCCACCGCAGCTTCGATGATTCCAGGTATTGACATATTAAACGTAGTAGTTCAAGCAAGATACACTTTCTAGAAATTCGAATTCTACACTACACTTCTTCCTAGTAATTCGGAATACAATTCCTCCGTTATTATGACGTGTTGACCATCCGATGGGAGGGAACACCACCAAGTAACATTTTCCAGGTACCTTCGGTGATAAACCTGCCTACGGACGGAACATCAATTATCATTATCACGGTTTCCCTGAGACAAGCGGGGAAAGTACGTTTTACGCCGGAAGCAATTACCAGGCAAGAATTTACTTTAAAATATGATCTGAAGTCGAAATATTTTCATCAAAAAAATACGTAGGCACTTCAAAAATACTGTGTTGTATTTGGTATAATGTCATAATGCACCTCAAAGAAAAATATTCCACAAATACCGAATGGACACAGAAAGCCATTTCTTTCGGTCAATAAACTATAACATATTAGAAAGTATGCCACTTCCACAAGTTTTGATTTTCTTTGTCCATTAAACTAAATTACATTATACGAAGCTTTAAAATAAAATTTTGGAAGAAGGGCATAATAAACTTCAAATAAGAGTTTATTAATAACACAATATCTACTAAACTCAAGAAAAGATGAAGAAATACTTTTTTTAACGCTTTATTTACTAAAAGAATCAAAGATTTCTGCGAAACTTTATTTTGAATAAAAAATTCACGAACAACAAGGAATTTCATTACATTCTTGACTCTCGTGTCCTATAAAAGAAGCTATAATGATACACTTAAAATAGTTAACAGTACACAATTTACACGTTATCACATCTTCGGTGCGTTTGAAACACTGACACTGAAGATAGAAACTGATGCAGTATTTTGATTAGGGTTGCCACCTTTTGATGAATAAACTATGGGACACTCGGTAAAACATACGTGATAATAACGAATAATACGGGACAAATCTGAAATAACCTAAAAGGAAAGTAACAAGCCCCTGCACTACTAAAGGACTAGCAGCACACAAGGGCGTCGCCAGGAATTTCCCCGGGGGGGGGGGACAAGATTAAGGACAAACACGCGCGCACACACTATATCTATATATATATATATATATATACTAATACAGAGGAAAGCCGGAAGGGCAATTTATGATAAAATGTAAGGTAAATTCACATAAAACCTACCAATCACATGCAGTATTTACACTACTAAAGTTCCCATCCTTACCACACCAAGAAAGCGACTCCTTTCTCCCTTGCACCCGCAGGACAACGCTTGAATTCCGCTACCCCTGCTACTGAAACTTACAACCAACCCCTCCAGGAAGCTTTAGTCAACCGAGGCTACCCATCTAACTTAGTAATTAAACAGTTTCACCGTGCATCCTCACACATTCAACCCACTCAAACCTCCAACACTAATCCCAACCCACCGGCTCTAATCACCCAGTTCCATCCTGAACTAACCAAGGTCAAACAAATCCTACTCTCTCATTTCCACATTCTCCAATTTGACCCAGACAGAAGATCAGTATTCCCCACTAAACCTAGGTTAGTTTTTCAACATCCACCTAATCTTAGAAACATCTTGGTCCGTACGAATCCTTCCTCGCCCCCCCCCCCCCACACACACACACACCGGCGACAATGCATGCAAGAGACCCAGATGTAAGGTCTGCTCCATTTTCATCGCTTCCTTTACAGTCACCAATACTGCTAATGGCCGGTACACCCTAAATCCCGATGTACATGGCACACCTCCAATGTTATATACATCATAACCTGCAAGTTCTGTGATGCCTTTTATGTGGGGGGAAACAGGTGGACCTTTCAACATTCGTGTTAACAATAATCGCCACTTTTATATTATAAACAAACCGGATGCCCCAGTCTCTTTGCACAACGAGTCTCACAACACCAATTTTGACCTATCTTTCCTGGTTGTCATAATCCACATTTTACCCTACAATCAGCACCTTAACACACCGTCTGTGGGAGGGGGCCTTTGTTCATGGTTTGAGCGCGAAAATGTATCCTGGACTTAACCTTCAATAACTCTAACCTGTTTTCTCCACATTTTCAACACTTTTCCTTCCACAATCCTATCCAGTACTTACACGCTGTACAGTTGTCAATAGTTCCACGCGACATTCAGCAGTCAACTGTTCTCCAAACGATGCGCCGACCGCTAGGTGTCGCTACCGTTGTCCTAGTCATTTGTTCTATCAACGTGTGTGCGTCTCTTCCCCTACAGCAAGTCTACGGTATCAATACCGAAATATTGCAAAAAATTATGTAAATATTAGTGTTGTGTACGTGTGTGTTTATTTTTCTAAGGAACAAATAAGCTCTGTAAGTATTTTCCTTACATATTATTATAAATTTACCTTACATATATACCTTACATTGAAGCGGAAATTTTCCAGGTACCTATAGATACTTCCTGAAACCTTATTTCCTTCCTACTTTCTAGGGTTATAGGGGAGAACTTGTTAATAGCTTCCTGAACTATAGAAAATTATTTAAAAAACCAATTAAAATTGAAAAATCATAATTTTTAATTTAAGGAAATGGAACCAAACTCAGAAAAAAAATCTCTAACGGTGGCTTCTCAGTAACGCCGGACAGTAACATGTACAAGATCTGGCGTGTTAGAACTCGTTCATTACAATGCAAATTAATGAAGAGTGATCAAACGACTATTTGCCCTTTTTTCATAGAACGCCTCAATCTGTGTGCTAGATTTCCTGTGGAAAAAAAGGTTCATTACGTAAACTTCCTGCTCTGCATTATCAATCATGGCTAAACGGTAATATGCATAAAATGTACAGTGCGGCTACCAGCGTGTTATATTGGTTACTTATTTGAAAACTGATCCACAAAAGTCATTATCAGGTTTACTGCAGACCAACAACCAAACTGTTTCTGAGGAGCTGCAGAAATTTCATCGGTTAAAGGTATTGCGAATTTCCACAGCACAAAACGAATGGGGCTCTTATAATTTTACAGATGACTAGTGTTAGAAACAAAGAGTGTTAAAGGATTGCTTTTCAGTGTCAAATGTGCTTTTCAATGTCTACCACTCGCTATTTCCTGGCCATCATTCAGTCATTCAGTTACAGATGAAGTAACAACAAAAGCTCAACAAGTCAAGAGGAAAGGAACCAGATTCAGATTCGTTTTGTGCCGCGCTGGGTTATTGGCAGAGTGTTCACCTCTGCTGCATGGAGTCCCCGGTTCGATTCTGGCTCGTGCCACGTGGATTTGTGGTTGACAAACCGTGTGCATGGGTATTCTTAAAATCCTCCCGTTTACTTTCTTCATTCCACTAACTCTCCCATCTTCATCCATTCGGTCTGAGAGAAAGTTGCCTAAAATCTTTGAAAATTCAAATTCAGATTCGTTTTAAAACTTCTCGCCAATTAAGCCCCATTCTAGATGTATTTAAAAATTATGGACAAATGAAAATCAACAATGGTATTTTAGAAAGTAGTTAGATAATATCTGTGAATATCTATCAAATGAACTAATCCATAATTTGAAGATATTTGTCTAGAAGATATACAAATTTGAGATGCTGAGCTATGCCGTTTTAAGTTACGGACCTTCAAATATCTCGGCTAAAAGAATTAGTTTCAAAATTTCAAACAGTCCATTTCATAAATGTGATTAAGTATTAGGTTGCACGTTTTAAAATTTCAGCATTGTTCTTGGTATGTTTGATATTTTTTTTTTGAAAATTAAAAATAGGAGATGTCAGTACCAAGGTCTCAAGATGAGGGCCCGTTTACTCCAAAAGAATGTGTAAATTACGATTGGCTTATTCGCGCTTTTTAGAACTTTGTATGTAAGTTTGTTTTCAATTGGCTTCCTAGAAGAACTTCTATTAATTTTCAGCAAAAGAGATCTTTCAAAGAAAAAGTTTCATGATGCTACAATAATACCAGTCATGTTTTATATTTTTTTTTTCACAAACTTTGATTTGGGAATGTAAATGGTCGTATGTAATTACACAGATTAAAATTAATGTGGCAATAAACCAGGAAATGTAACGGCAGAATCCCAATTAACTTTTATGAAATACACGTAGTACAAAATATAAAAACATACAACAAACAAATGAAAATAGAATAGCAAAATTTATAAAATCTGAAATCCAGGGGAGGCAAGTGCCCCCCTTTGCCAACGCCCTTGGCAGCACAATTAAAAAAAAACCTGCTCACACTTCAAAAACTGTCGGAAGGAAAATAGATATTTCAATTGTCTAACCACAGTTGGCAGAAGTATCCGTTATCAACTAGACCAAACAAAAGGGACGAGTATTACACGGCGCGTCGCCATATTGGAGTCTGGAGAAAGGTGACCATATTTTTTCCAGTGGTTCCGGAGAGAATCGGGTTAATTTCTAACATTATTTGCATCAGTTTTTATTGTTTCTAATGATTCCGGGGAGAATCGGGATAACTTCTAACACTATTTGCATCTACTTTCATGTGAATGTACTCCTGTTGCAATACAATAAATTAATTAAAGGGAACTTAACGTATATGTAATTTTTATAAATGTTTTAGATCAAAAGATATCTACTTGTACAATATCAAGGAATTAAAAAAAAAAAAAAAATAGAATGCAAAATTAGCCCCCTTGAAAAGAGTACATCTGGTAGCTCTAGACGGAATTCGTTTTTGAATGTTTCTTTCTAAATGAAACAATATTTTTGAAGGATATTTATTCCTTAAACCAGGAGAAAAAAAAGCCGGGGTAAATGTCTTAATCCAGAGAAACTTCACGGAAACCGCGGGTGAATGGTCACCCTAGCCTGAAGATGTGGACAGAGTCTGCTCACCAGTCTACAGCAAACAATCCACCACGGTTTATTTATCAAAATTATGGACATGTTGCAAATATGTGTGTGAATTTTACTAGTCACAATACGGCACAACCACTCATAATACGGGACGCATGATTTTTACCTAAACTACGGGACAGGTGGCAACCCTAATTGATTCTCTGAATGTGTATTAAATCTTATAAAAACAACTAAATTTCATTCAATTTACTTCATTACATTCGTGACTACATTTTCCAGAAGGCAATTGAATCAGTGATGTCGAGCGGGCGTTTTCTATTCTAAAGTGGCGTGAAAGAAATGAAATACGCGTGACTTTTTTGAGGATACATGATCTTTCAGCTAGTTCTTGAAAAAATAATTTCCCACTGTGCCCCTTCGCGTAGAACACTTTCGAAAGAGAAATCAAAATAAAAAGGGAATCCTGTTAATTTGTGAAAGAGATGGAAAATTTCTTAAGCTTATTTATTTATTTTAAGATTTGTTTAAAATACGCAAGATCACTCAGATGATGTCTGATATACCTACATGAAGCATGTGGAACAAATTCAAAAGCCATTCGAGACTCTGGTACGTCTGAGTGTAACAATTTTGCTTTCGGTGAACCAGATTCGAAGAAAGGCAGCAGTGAGAACATCTTACGTATGACTACATAGTGGGTGGTGCGAAGCCACGTAACTTCAAGCACGTTAATCTCTTTGAGAAAATGAAGAATAGCAGAAATAAGGTTCAATTACAAACAGGTGCGTTACTGGAAGCGAATATATAACCATATTTATGTCCTTCTCATCACTCTGCTGCTGCCTTTTGAAGTTTCATAAATCTCTTTCACTGTTTATGCTCTAAGTCCTTACTCATATTTCTCATCAAAGAAGTTTTACTTTTGGTGGTACAACCTTATTTGTTTGGATAAGAAATATGGTAGATGCCATGGCGCCAGACAGGAAGTGACGTCTGACTTAAGCAGGAATTACTTTACCTTCGCAACAACTTAAAAGAAACTTTTCACTTTGCATACAATATGCAAGTTTGTTTTTCAATATACCAGATAAATTAAAGAGAAGCACTATTTGGATATTTTACATTAACATATATTTTTAAAAATATTTATAAGGACATCTGATTGCAGTTTCTGCCAGATTTAACATAAAATTTCTCATATAATACCTACGCTAGAAGAGCAAATTATTTTAAATAGAAAACGAGTTAAGCGAAATTTAACATTCAAAGAATTTGATAAACACTTACTTTGCCCCTACAATTAAAGGACATAGTAATACATTGAGAATTCCATGGAGATGATGTAATGGGAGAGCATGAAGAACGATATCTTTTTTACTCCACTGCCAGGCCTGAATCAGCGCAGAAGTTTGTACGTGAATATTGCTGTGAGTCAGTACAACACCTAGAAGTTCAAAGTTTATTACTCTTACAAAAGCATAAAAGAAAACTTTTGAATATTTACCTAACATTTAACTCTGCGTTCCTTACCAGTTCCACCATTACAATATAACAGTAATCGCAGTTAAAATTTTACACAAAATACACAAGGCTAGCTTGACCCGGTAAACTAATTATTTAAAAAATGAGAATTATTGAATGGAGATCAAACTGTGCAACAACGCACTTAGAGACATGAAAGTGAATGATACCAGGCACAATGTTGTTGCAGTCTCGCGTTGTTTGCACTGGCGTTTGGTGTTGGGCCTCTTCTACGCACATATCGCCACACTCCCAGCGGCCACTCGTCCGTGTTTAAAATAGAGTAACGCGTATTTCTCGTGCCTTCCGACTGGGTTACAGGATCGTTTAAGTTGTGTTTGAAAGCATTTTAGCAAAGTATGGACGAATATATTGCCAAATCAGGCGATCCACAAAATGGTGAAACAGTTGAAAGTGCAAGCCCGATTGCAACACTCACCGAGGAAATCTCTACTGCAACTATCACATCAGATTGGGATTTCGGAGACTTCATGTCACCTAGCGACGAAGGAGGCAAAAACATAACGCTATCGCGTCGTCGATACGCTTGAATTGTGTTCGCCTAATTTGGAAACAAGACGTCATTACTGCCAATAGTTTTAAAGGTTTCACTGAAGAAAATGAAGACATTTTGGATACAATTTCCGATGAAGCTTGGTTCCACCTGTCGATGTATGTCAATTTCCAGAATATGCGCGTCTGGGTTGCGCAGCATCTGCACGGCACTCACTAACAGCCTCTTCACCCACAGAAAAATCTGACATACGAGTACGGCACGCATGTCAGATTTTGACAAATATCAATACCAATATGTACCTGGGAATCTTTGAGAAATTATAAGCCAGGTAGTTGGTCGTTAGCTTATTTTTGGTAATTTAAAGCAAGACTGTTTTACAACAACAGAATCACT
This sequence comes from Lepisma saccharinum, assembly GCA_022664845.1. Taxonomy (NCBI): domain Eukaryota; kingdom Metazoa; phylum Arthropoda; class Insecta; order Zygentoma; family Lepismatidae; genus Lepisma; species Lepisma saccharinum. Next base: position 68,087 of record JAGDQP010000822.1, read on the forward strand.
TCGCCGGACTTCGGCCATCTCAGTCCACAGGTCTGACATCACGACTATTTCTTTGGGGAAACGCTGAAGGAGAGAATGCACAAAACCAATCCACATATGTTGGACTAATGGAAACGTAACATCACACCAAAACTGCCCTTATGACTCGCTGCAACCTTCGCCAATATAACGTGTCACTCTGTTTCCAACAGAGGGGCGGGAACTTCCAGCGTTTGCTGTAATGACACTTATTCAGGTATAGTATGGTGTACCGCAATTTGATCTCTCTACAATAATTAGCATTTCCGCAGTAATTACCTGGTCAACACAATAGCCAAACACCCTGTGAACGAAGTTACAATTCATTTCGTCACGATATCATCAACTACGACAGATTTATTAAATGCAACTTTAGAAGTTAATTATACGAATGTTTATCAACATCAGTCTTCTTGACATCCTTAAAACTACGTTCTTAGAATGTGATTAGCAAATTTATAAATACACATGAGAAGCAATTAGGGTCACACGGGGTAAGTAGGATCAGTTTTTCTTTTGAGAGGGGGAAAAGTGCTTATATATATATATATATAAAAGTTGGATAGAATATTGAAGTTTACCAAAACTAAGAACTGTGTTTTAGCTTTAATGGGCATGTATGATAATGATAGCACATATTTTGGCAAAGGAATATTAGGTGATGCAAAGTATAGTGATCACTTTTACCCCGGATTTGAGGTAAGAACATGGTGTGGGGAAGGTGATCACGGCAGCACGTTGCAATGTTTTTCCATTAATTGCTGAGGAAATGTGAATTTGGGTTTTTTATGTCGATTCATAACTACCTATGACATATGGGTATTTTACTATACTTCAGAAATGAAAAAGCAGTCAAAACTGTGGGAACATCCTGGTTCTCCATCTCAAAAAAAAAAAAAAAAAAAAAAAAAGTGTAGTCTGCCGGAAAGATTTGGCATTTGTGGGGAGGGGGTTGCAAAAGGTATCCTTCTCATTGACTACCTCCCGCCAGGTAAAACCAATACTGGTGAATACCATGCGCAGCTTTTAGATCAACTAAAGGAAAAAAAATAAAAGAAATGGCCCGGTTTAACAAAGGAGAAAATCATCTTGCTTCATGGCAATGCCCACCCCCATACAAGTGTAATTACAAGGGCAAAAATCAATGCATTGGGTTACGATTTGATGCCACATCCAACTTATTCGCCAGATTTGAATCTACGAGACTTCCATCTCTTCTCGAAGTTGAAAGAATACTTTGCCTGACTTTAAGTTTCTTCAGACGATGAGCTTCAAGTATCAGTGGAGTAGTATTTTGCAGGTCTAGAGGTATCTGTTTAACACAATGGAATAAAGGCTTTAAAGCATCGTTTAATCAAGTGTGTCAGTGTAAATAGAGACTATGTAGAAAGATAAACACAATTATGTCTTGTATTTCATTCCGAGAACTTTTCAAATGACCCTCGTATATTCGTGAAATACATCCAATACATGCTTGAGATTAAGCCGAAACCCCCCACTTCGTCATACATTTAAGGTTTAGTGTAAATTGTTCTTACAGACTTACTATTCCATCCTTTTGCATATGAAATTAGTGTGGAAAACGGAATATTGAACCTTCTTGGCACTTTTTCCTTTTGAGTTAATGCAATGTCCAAAGTTTACACCGTGTATCGGCCCCTAAACCTCTGTTAGTCTTTCTAATGTAGGTTTTTGTCCTGGCTCCTATGTGTTAGTGAATCTGTACATCAAGAGGGAAACAACGAGTGAACCAATCAAGAGTATTAATCACTTGTAATGCGCGATCACACTTTCCCAGACCTGTGAATTAGGGGAGGGGGGGGGGGGGGTATGTATGTTCAGGGATATAAGTCACAAGCAACATACAGTATAATACTGGATGTGTGCTCACTAGAAAACCAACTTTACGTTACAAAAAGAGATTATTCGTATTTCCCTCGGGATTAAACTCATTGTGCTATTGAAATTTAAACTTAGTGTTGTCCAATTTTGATTTCAAATTAATTTTCTTCCATTTATGAAAATCGCATCATTTAAAAATTATTGCATATGGAGCTTATATTGCCAAATCGGATCCTTTGTGGTACTTCCCAACTACAAACAATATTACAGATTTTTATCACATCTCAGCAAATTTTTATGGTCTGTCATCACACTTACCCCGTATGACCCTATATCAGTCTTGTCTACACAAAAAATCATAAATTAGTTTGTAGAATTTTTTAGAATGTTATATTACAAAGATCTATTATTAGGGCGAAGGATTAAAAAAAATAATACTTCTGCCGAAGTTAAATGCATTTACTTGCTTGAATAGTGAATACTACTGCCGCAAGAAATACTACACTTTGAACAGCATGCATATCTATTACAAAATGGAAGCTGAGTCACCTGAATTTACACGTATGCTTCTCAAAAAGAAGAACTCCCTTAGAAGTTTTTTCTTACTGATGTGTCATATACTTTAATAACTTTATTAGTATGATCCAAGATTTTGGATAAGAAAATACGATACAGTGTAAAAGCACTTGAAGAATTACAATATTTTAAGAGATAATGTAAACAGCAGCACGATAAATGAACCAACTTAGAATTTCTATTGGAGTTCCATGATTTAAATAGCCACAGGCGAATATGCGATGTTCTGTAAATTTTCAAGCTGTTTAAGCTATCGGAAAAGGTGTCCCTTACTATACAAAACATGAATCACAAAAATCTCAAATGCATGTTATGAACAACAACATATACGAGAAAATACATCACGCATGCCAAAACTACTCACTAGTTCCAATTATGGTATTAGTACTGGTAACTTGTCAGTTGAAAGCCTCATACATAATATGTTCACAAAGAAAGTATCTACACCTCTTGTCAATGTAAGCAGGATCCAATGTATTATACGAAACATTTCTGTTTCGGACATCGAACGCCGTGACAAAACATTTGAGACCACATTTTTTTTTTCGCCGACAAAGAACTGCCACATGGATTGAGAGAAGTTTTCTGCCTTACGAAAACATTAAGTGTTTCGCTCATACAGGGATCCTTCAGGGTTTCCAAACTATGCAGTACAGTAAGCAAGACATGCCAACAGATAAAATCTCCAAGTGTGCTGAAACTTGCAGCAGCCTAAGCCAAAGTTGTCTAAAGACCTTAAACAAAATTCAATTTGAAACTTACAGATGCTCAATTTTTCCACCCCTAGTGGTAAATCAGATGTTAAAACTGTAATCCAGTTTCTACCACACATGTTGAACATCTCATTGTCGATAATATCAATTGCATTCACGATTCTTTGATGGAGCTGCGATCAATCTTGTGACCTGCACAGTGCACAAGATCTTTCACATAGCTTCATAAAAAAATCACAGTTAATTAGGTCACGCGACGAAAGAGGACAGGGAATAAGAAATGAGCCCGTTTTTGCAAATTTCAGAACAGAATGCTTTCTGATCCACGGCCCTTGGCGTGTTTCGTCATATATGTTACACAGTTTTGTAACCGCGTGGTCATGGGTTCAATTCCCGCCGGGGTTTCTTCAACGGAGTGGTTCAGATCCCTGTTCACCGAAAACTGTAGGTCTCGTCCTTCGAAGCTCACCAGCTCGTTTAGGACGTTAAAGACAATTTACTTACACTTTATCACAGGCAGTGTTAAAAGAAAACACATCACAAGCTACAACAGCTGAATAAATGTTAGCCATCGAGAAAAGGACAATATCTAACGCCTATTAACAAGGCAGTGTTCCCCAACAGACGTGGCTCACCTCCAACCCTTCTACACGTGAGAATCCAAGCATTCCTTTTAAGGATGTTACTTGACATTTGCTGGCGGATAATAGACGAGATAACTCTGTCTGTCTTGTCACCACGTGTGGATACATCGAACACTTGTACAGCAAGACACAAACTTGGAGAGTTTATCTATCTGATGATATGCTCTTTTCTGCTGTCCTGGTTTCTGTACTACCGACTTCGGAAATCCAAGATGGACATATGAATAATCTTATGCAACGACGCGATCATCATGCTTATTACCTAAAACTATATGTTACGGAAGAAGTTCATTCCTCAGTTTGTTCTACGGTGCGTACATTATCGCTTTTCCATACATCGAGAATTTTGTTAGATCGGTCCGCAGATCTCCACCATCATTTCTAATCATCTAATCATTCTAATAAGCCTTGGCTGGCCACTTTAAAAAAGCACTGAAATCAACAACGAGAGAAAAACTAATAGCTTTATTTCAAGAAGGGTTTATGCTGTTACAAAATTTATCTAAAATCGTGAAATGTTTGTTCGGGAAAACAGAGCATGAAGCTTTGCCTAGGCAGAGCGGCAGCTTTTGCCTACAACAATGTATTTTTTAAAAAATCTTTAGTTAGTTTGAAGAGCTTGTAAGACGTGGGCGTTTAAAATTTTATTATTATAATGGACAATTCTTATATTATTATGTCTATGGCTTTGTGTGTTAATCATTGCAAAATGCATACTAAACTAAGCGGTTTACCTTCCAGTATCAACTTAAGAATGAACTTACAGAGTAGAGCTCGAACAGTTGACACATTTAATCTTTGAATATCATCTTTATTTTACAAATGAAATTGGTAATACCAAATACACAGGTACCTTGTTCCATGCAAATGCACCTCACGTATGACAGGTTTAGTGTGTCCTCTACTGCAGCGTACAACCTTTTGCAAGCGAGTAGACATTTCTGACGACTTTCCGGCACAGCTCTTCTGTAATCTAACCACACAACCGAACAATCCGGCACGCATTTTTATAACAATTTGGGACCCTAAGGAGAAGTCTCTCTCCTTCAAATAGTCCCAAATAAAAAAAATCGCAAGGGTTTAAGTCTGGACTTAAGGGTAATCAAGATTAAGATTCATCATTATGGCGCTTTGAGTAACGATGGGATATCACACGAGTTGGTGACTCATTATCTTGCCACTACCCTCCTAATTAATACACAGTGGCTTATGCAAGACGGGGCAATACCTCACGCAGCTAACAATGTACTGGATCTTTGAGGGGGAATATTCTATGGTTGTGTGATGTCTCATCATTATCCACAGTGCCATAATGATGGAATCCCTTGCCACCCTTAAGTCCAGACTTTAATCCTTGTGATTTCTTCCTTTGGGGCTACTTGAAGGAGAACCTCTTCTCCTTAAAGCCTCAAAGTGTTACGGATATGCATGTCCGGATTGTTCGGTTGTGTAGTGAGACTACAGAGGAGCTGTGCCGGAAAGTCATCAGAAATATGTCTACTCGCCTGCAAGAGGTTCTACGCTGCAGTATAGGACACATTGAACATGACATGCATGAGCTACATTTGCAAGGAAGGTGGTACTTGTGAATATTATCAATGTAATCTGCAAAATAAAGGTGGTATTCAAAGCTTACATGGGTCAACTGTTCGTGTCCCACCCTGTGGTATTCCGTATAGCTTGATAATGCAACGCGACTATAGAATCGAATTAACAGAGTGACTCGCGAACATGTTACGCTAATGCAAACTCAAATGCTTTTGCCAATCCATGTAGGCCTACCATTCGAGTTTTGATTCAAATAGTATTAATATTATTATGAAAACCAAGTGTACAATATATTTTCCACGCCACAAAAGCATATACACATTTTTCATTTTCTCCCCCCCCCCCCCCTCCCACACACACACACTTCCTTTTGGTAATCGAAACTTTCTCTTGATAGCTTACCAACCTTTTGGGGATCCTGTAGTTCCACTTGTATATAGTATTAAAGCGTCACTGTCATTGTAGAACTCATCATCTAGTCCTCCTTCCAATGGTTGCATGGAAGAAATTTCTTCTGCCTCCGGAAGAATAACTGAACCTGGCTTCACAACGGGCTTCATGGCAAGAACTCTAAGAGTGTCATCGAGAACAATTAATTTTCGATCCATTTCTTCTGCCAGCGGACCGAGAACATCTGCAAACTCCGGAGCTGAGATCAGTAATTTAGCTTGACTATCTTGTATATAATATTTCAGTACTGAGGGTGGATGTTCTTTGAAGAGTGGAACAGCTGGAACAAAAAAAAAGCACGAAAAAAATAATATAACTGTTCCTCTTTACGAACCTTAATGGTTCTGTTTGAAAGTGCACATCAACAAAATAGTATTCATTATAAAATAAAGACAAAAGATCTCACCCAAGTGCAATATACAGCTATGGAAAAAAATAAAGTATTGTCACATGTCTTTAGAAAACTATTTTGCTAATTCACCAAGATGTTCCCTCACATCTATTAACGAAAATTAACATTAGGTTTAACAATTCCCATTGCGTTACAAAAATATCACTCTCTGCGATAAAATAAGGGAACTATTAAACTTGGAACAAATTTTGGACTTGAATTTTTTGTTGACGAAAAAATTACATTTTTGCAAATATCACGTTTAGCTATATATCAGGACAATATTTTCCTCCAGAGTGCGTCATGTGATTGATGTGCATGTCTATTGGTCAACAAATTTATATGGTGTTCTTATATATTTATTTTTGAAATAAAGTACAGTTATGGACACGCGACAAAACTCTTGCCCATAGCTGTACCATTGGATTCACCGATGACCAACGTTGTGACACATACTGCATAATATCTTTCATATTTTCTCATCAATCTTGTTAACACATAATTTATGATGTCATTTCCGGTTCATTTGGTGTTACAGAAAAAAACAAACTTCCCGACGTTCAAGTTTTAAATGTCACTTGAATAATCATATTCTGAAGGGTGACGTAAAAATACTTTTTGCTTTTTATTGTTGGTTCTCCAAATGTAAAGTTGAAGCTGATGTCTTTGTTGCTTAGACCTAATTAGCTTTCACGTAATAATGATTTATAACTATTCCTAACGACTTTCCAGTTTCTTCTCGTAGTATTAGATACTCTGAAAATTTCATTACAATATGACTATTCATAATCAGTTTAGTGAATTCACGGTAAGTTTGAAGAAAAACTATTGTAATGATAAATCACAAAATAAAACAACCAGGTTTCGATACAATGTGATTTCATTCAACCAAACCATACAATAAATCAATCAACTAATAAGCCCTGAATCCCACGAAAACAAAACTTTTTCTTTCACTCATTCATTCACATACATACATACACACACTGACGTAGGAGTTAATCTTGGTAAGAAAAGCAGCTGTGTTTTAAGCAACATTAAAAAAGTGCTTCACTGATCTACTTTTGGATTCTGGTGTCAAAATGAAAACGATATTTCGACCAAATAAAAATACACGTTAAAAAGAGGTTTACTGAGTGCATAGAATTTGTTCGAAGAAAGGCAAAGAAAGTAGGAATTGAGGTTACGAGCAGGCATAGCCACAATAATCACTAGCGAAGGGTAATTATGTTCACATCTGAAAATATATATATAACGATCATAACCATCATATTCAGCCGTTTCTATCCACTGCTGGATGGCCTTTCCCTTTTCTTTTCACATATCTCGGTCTGCTGCTATCCTCATCCCCGAAGCTCCTGGAAAACGCTTGATTTCATCTACCCATCTTGCATTTGGACGTCGTCTTGGCAGTTTCTTTTTTTCTGGGAATCCGGTGTAGTACATTCGTTATCCATCTTCCATCTGTTCGTCTAGCTATGTGACCGGCCCATCTCCACTTCATCTTCTTCACAGTCTTGATTATATCTTTTCCCTTTGCTTGTGTGCGAATCCATGCATTTGTCTTCCTGTCCCACCTAGTTATTCTAAGCATGCATCTCTCCATTGCTCTTTGTGTGACTCTTAATCTTTGTGTCGTTTGCGCATTCAATGTCCAAGTTTCACAACCGTACATCATTACAGGTAAGACACATTGATTATTAACTTTGCGACTGAGACACATTTGTAGTTTGATCTCGATCTTCCAAACGAGATCCACGCCATTTTACATCATCTACTTACGTCATCCATCAACTTGGCATGTGATGTCTTGAGCTGCCCTAGGTAAACAGACTCATCAACTATGCCTATTGTCTCTCTGTCAATCTTTATTTCCTTCTTTACAGCATACTGATTATACATTACTTTTGTTTCACTAAAATTTTAAGTCCTATTTTCGAACTCTCATTACACAGCTCTTCCCAGTGGTGGTGATAAAGCCCCGCGAGCCCGCCGCGCGGGGAGAGGAGGCGACACGAAGAGGGCCTCAAACAACTAATAAAATATAACTATCCGATGAAAATAAAGGCCCCAATTTCACAAAAATCACAGATTTGTAAATTGTACGAAATCATGAGAGAAAGAAGAAACAATTGTGCACGATCGGTAAAATAGCTAAGTAACACTGAATAGTACTGTTTTCCGGGGTCCTGTCCGTTGAACGGGGTCCCAAAACTAATGTGGGACCAAATAATACCTCGTCTTTACCAACAAATAAAAACTTAATTGGGTTAAAGACAGTATTTTATGAAAACTTTACGAACGGTAGTGTACAACTAAGGGAATAAAAGTGTATAAATAGTATTCTGTATTAACTACTTTTGGGGGTCCGCAACCGCCTAGAAATAATTAACTAACCTCTTAATGATTGATACTGTATCAATGACACAAAAAGAAGCTTCAAGTTCAATGAAAACAACTGATCAAAATACGGTAGCTAAATGTTAGGAGAGAGAATGAATTGTGAAACCAATCTAATCCTATACGTTCAAAGTTATTGTATTCCAAGATGATGACTAATCACTTTGTATAAGTTTTACAAGTTGTATAAGTTTTCCACGCGTTCGATCACCTAAACTCACAAACAAAAGAAATATACTAGGGTTCAATTTTCAGAAAGGGAATTATGTATATGTTTACAATGAATTAACTAAAGTAGATTGGCAAAAGTTAAAAAAAAACATACGGATGTGAATGAAGCAGTTGATGAATTCTATAAAGTAATTTAAGCAATATTTCAAAAGTGTACTTAAAAAAAAAAAAAGGCCAACGACAAAAACTTTTCCTTGCTGGTTTACAAAAGGTATAATAGACAAAATAAAAATGAAATGGCGTCAACGAGTTAAATGGCTTAAGGGGGAGGGAACGACCGATCATCAATATCACTATAAAGAGTACTGCAGATTACGTAAGGAAGTGAAGCGGGAAATTGGAAAAGCACATAATGCGTTTATTTCTAATGCTGAAAATACTATAACACAAGACCCACAACACTTCTGGTCCTATATCAAAAGTAAATCACGCCATCTTTCTCCAATACCCATGCTATATGAGGGACAGAACCTGACTGGCAACGATGAGGTGGCCACTGCTTTCGTTCAGCATTTCCAATCTATTTACAATAAATCTTCCTCAATTAAAACGACTGACAATATACTTGATGAAGACTCGCAGGAGGAATGTCAGAACTTATTCCACGTTTTAGAAATAAGCATAAGTGACATTGAAAAGGCCATACAGAAACTGAAACCGAATAAGGCAGTTGGGCCTGATAATATAAAAGCTTATATTGTGAAGAGTTGTAGTGATATTTTTAAAGAACCGCTATATACGTTATTTAATTTATCAATAAGAACAAGTGTATTTCCGGATATGTGGAAAGAATCAATTCCGAAAGCAGGCAATAAAAATAAAGTTGACAACTATCGTCCTATAGCCATATTGTCAACGGTTGCTAAAGTATTTGAAAGTGTCATTTATGATCAGGTCATGCAGCATGTTAAGCTGGTACTTTCAATATATCAACATGGCTTTTTACAGAAAAGATCATCTGTAACTAATCTGGCTATAATTACAGACTTCATAGCTTCCGCCATAGACAATAAAGAACAAGTAGATGTTGTATACACGGATTTTAAAAAAAGCGTTCGATACTGTAGTCCATAATATACCAATTCAAAAGCTTTCCACATTCAGTTTTAGTCCTTCTATGATCCATTTCTTCAAGTTTTATTTAAGTAACTGTAGACAATCCGTTCTATATAAAGAATATAAAACAAACTGCTTTTATGTCGGTTCCGGTATTCCTCAGGGATCTAATCTTGGTCCTCTTCTGTTTTTATTATTTATTAATGACTTACCACACAATATTCAAAATTCTCGTAAGCTGTTGTTTGCAGACGACTTAAAAAGATTTGTCAATGTAAAGTCCTTGGATGACTGTCTACTGCTTCGACAGGATTTGTCCAGTATACTGAAATGGTGTTCTAGGAATAGACTTGAAATAAATATTGGTAAGTGTAAAGCCATGACCTATAGCAGACGGGAAAAAACTTACGATTTCACTTACTCGATCAATGGAATAAGCTTAAAAAAATTGGATACAAATTAAAGATTTAGGTGTTACATTCGATAATAAACTAACCTTTTCGCCACATGTGGTAAATATAACCAATGATGCATATAGAAACCTAGAATTTCTTGTTAGGACAACCAAAGAATTTGCAAATGATAGCACTTTGAAAACTCTTTACTATTCCTATGTTAGGTCCAAACTTGAATATGCCTCACTTATATGGAATAGCTCTATGAAAGCTAGTTGCCAAAAGATCGAACAGGTACAAAACCATTTTTTACGTTTCCTCACATACAAACGGACTTGTTTCTACCCGAAATACGAATCTTACATCAATTTAATCGATAATTTTAAATTTCAGAAACTTGATCAAAAACGAACATTAAACGACTTACTTTTCTTGTACAGACTTTTGCACAATAAAATAGACTGTACCGAATTAATTGCAAAAATAATTATTAAGGTCCCATCCCTCAGAACGCGCGAGGGAAATAGTGGCCTATTCTACTGCAGAAAAGCTCGTACAAACGTATTAAATATGTCACC
>JAGDQP010000822.1:79328-122230 GCA_022664845.1 Lepisma saccharinum
GACAAGAAAAATGGTATAGATGTTCTATTATTTGTGTCATTAAATGTAACAATTATTGTAGACGCTATAAATAGGCATTAAGGCCTGTTGTGTCGATGAAATAAATAAATAAAAAAAAATAATCAAAGCCTGATAAACTGCTAAAATTGACACATGAAGAAGTAGTACAGATATGTAAGACTCTCATAAATATATATCCAGCAGACCTCTCAGAATCACTGCCTGACCAAGTAATATCTTTCAGAACTGCTACGGAAAAAAATAAGTGAAAAGAAAAATGTCACGGAAGTAATGAATTTACATGTTGAGGAAAATTTTTGCCCTATCAGTTGCCTCCCAGACTTGACTACCGCTCTACAATTTTACTTAACTCTTCAAGTCACAACGGCTACAGCAGAGAGAAGCATTTCTAAACTGAGTTTGATAAAGTCATATTTTTAAGAAGCACCATGACGCAAATACGTTTCAGTAACCTGGCAATTTTGAGCATTGAACATGAAGAAACGCAAAAGATTGATGTGTCAGTAAAGTAGTCGACCATTTTCTTAAGTTAAAAAAAAAAAGAAGATTAGGAGAACAATAAACTAACTATGGACCTACATCTAAATATGTAAATGCCAACACTGAAAATAAAATAACGAAGAGTAGAGAAGTTTGACTATTATTGTAAACTAAACTGTGTGCAGAAATAAGGAGTGTCTTCGTGTTGAAATCTGAACTGCTAAAAAGTAATGAAAGAAAGTGAAAGGCGAAAGAAAGTTATCATCATTATATTCAGCAGTTTTCTATCCACTGCTCGATGAAGGCCTTTCCCTTTTCTTTCCACATATCTTGGTCAGCTGCTACCTCCTCCACGTAGCTCCTGAAAAACGCTTGATTTCATCTACCCATCTTGCATTTGGACGTCGTCTCGGTCGTTTCTTTTCTCTAGGAATCCAATGTAGTAAGTACATTTGTCGTCCATCTTCCATCTGTTCTTCTAGCTATGTGACCGGCCCATCTCCACTTCATCTTCTTCGCAGTCCTGATTACACTTTCCCACTTTCCTGTCACTGCTCTGCTAAGTTCCTACTTTCGCATTGAAGTCTACCTTTACAATTTTTCAATGAGATTTGCTACTATCCAAAATCTTCTGTATCTCCTCGTATAGGTCTTCGACTTCCTCCTCCGGATGTGACGTTGGTGAAGCATACACTTGTATAACTTCCATGTTGTATCTCTTGTTTATCTTTATTATTACTCGTGCGATTCTATCTGATATTCCCTCAATTTCTGTGATCCGTGTCTTCAGGTCTTTATTAATTATAAAGCCAACGACTGTCGATTTTCCATTTTCTGTTCTTTTGAAGTAGAAAGTGTGCCCTGACGGTAGTTCCAATTGTTCTTCATTCTTCCTCCAAACTTCTGGTAGTCCAATGATGTCCCACTTAAACCTCTTAAGTTCATTCCCCAATTCTAGTTTGTTCACTCCTACAAGTGACTGACAGTTCAGAGTCGCCAGGTATAGGTCCGTTCGCGAGTTGCAGTGTTGTTGTCCTGGCAGTCTACAGTCTAAACCCGGGCATTTTGGCCCTTAACTTCCTGCAGGACTGAGCATTGCCGCAGCCAACTGCATTCCATCCTCCGGGCTATGAGGACCTCCGAGGCTGTTTCCTTACTTGTACCATCATGTGATAAGAAAGGAGGGTGCAGACATTTGACTCACAACGCTGTCTCCTTATGCGAGTTGGTGGGCAGCTCATCCATGTTTATTCGCCAAGCTGCTTCTTGGATACTAACAGGCCCCCTTGACGTAAACGTATGGACTGGACATTAGGCGTCTACCCTGGTTGGTTCCCTTAAGCCTTAACAAGAGGAATTAAGAGGTTTCCTCCCAGTTAGTGGCAGAAGCCTATTGGGGCGATAGTCTCGGGTTGCCGGTTCTGTCCGGGTTTTCCAGCCATATATATATATATACACGCTTTGTACTTTCCATTGATTGTTGATATGGTAATATTATCCATATGGTTTCATTATCATCTTTTGTCACACAACTATTTGTAAATTACGAAGTAAGATCTCTCCACAAAATTTAACGTACAATTAAAGAGCTTACATGAAACATTGTAAAATATCGTTGAATGTCTTAATACTGTATGTCGTACAGCTATTGGAGAAAATAATGGAAACACTTATGGAAGTCGGAACATTTTGTACTAATACGGTGTTGGTTCACCTTTAGTACGCAATACAGCTTGAATTCTGGACGGAATAGACCGATACATGAACTGAATGGTGGTGAGTGGAATTAGAGGCCAATCTTCATGCAGCAGTCTCCAGCTCAGGTTAAGACGAAGAAGGCGTGTTTTTTCTCTTTTTTTTCAGTAGCGGTTGGGAATCATATTTGTTTTAAAAGCAGTTGTGTGTCCCTAGGAAGCAGCCATGATTGGTACATTCAAGAATTACGTAAGCACTGTTTTGTGATTACCCGTTGCTCTCTTCATAAAACATATTCCAGAATCTTTTGTATCAGGGGATATCTGAAGTTCAAAAATTATTTTTAATCCCAAAATAAAGTGAACTATAGTAATTATGATTTGATATTATATATTTTTCCTTATTATATCTTGCTATTTAGGAAATAATAGTTAAGGTTTATTTATTTATTTAGACTTTTATTTTACATGGCAAAAGTTAAGGCTGATAGCCTTGTCTTCCACTTAACCATTATATATGATTTACGTATCAGAAGAAAAATACTCATAAATACAACAGTCTAAGTTACTAAAAATACAGACACAATACACACACATTAAGCTATAACTAATACAATAATAAGAATAGTATTGAACCTTACCCAATTACATTGAATCCATCTCTTTTCTCACAGTGTAAAGCAACGATTTTTAACGGTAGGTGGCAGCACTACCTCCACATGTCTCTGATGTATTTTTTCGTTAGACCTACAAATGCTGCTCCTACAAATTCAAGTCTGGAAAGTTCAAAATTTCAAGTTTTATCCGTACTGATTTCTTATTTTCTGTTTTGTACATTGTTGAAAGCGATTCATTGTTATAGGTTTGGGTATTCACATCAATGAAGCTCTTTCAACAATGAACGATAAAGAAAAAAAAAAATTGGAACAGTAGGATTCTTGAAATGATTATGAAGTTTCTTCTCTGAAAGTTAGAATTCTCTTGGCTAGAATTTGTAGGAGCAGCATCGTGCGACGAAAGAAATACATCAGAGACATACAATAATAGTGCTGCCATCTGACTTTAGAGATTGTTCCTTTACACTAACCTTAAAATCATAACCGATAAAATGAATATTTATATATAACTATTTTTTGTGTTTAACACGATTTAAAGGAATTTGTTTTAAGTCTTTATTCACTTCCATTTATAAAACAGAGTTTAGTTGTTTCTGGTGGCTTCGAAACAGCAATAATATTATAAAGTTAAATTTAGAACTGTGTTACAAATTTAATTCATTAGCAATTATATTATTAGGTTATGGTAATGACTTGAAGTGTTTGGCCTGCAGGAGTTAGGGTCGTTGGGTAAGGTGAGCCGATGGCAGTTTGCCATTGCTTTCCACCTGAAGAAAGTGGTTCTGACGTGCTCGTGCTATGGAAGGAAAATGAGATTTTGAATCATCGCCATCGCGATATGAAACCTGGACAGTTTGATTACAAAGCAACATGCTTAATCATTCATCTAGTGGGGATGCTGCTAAATCTCGATAACGGCATTTACTGCAAATTAAGTAAAACATGTGTCTTTGTTTTAAAGATATGGTCTGACAAGACCAATGAACAAGAGTTGAATGAATAAGGTACAATGACTTTGTGAACGCAACATACCTATAGTAGTTTGCGAGCTTGTACGAACGAAGACTGACAAATAAAATGATTTGTCTCTACACTAATATAGTTAAATTTCACATCTAAGTGAAAAAGGCTTAAATTAGATGGTGAGCCCAGTACAGTGATTCTAATGATGAGGCAGTAGAGAGGCACAGGTTCTGCTACCTGCCATCATCCTGACTGAGGTTCCCAGGATTTTCACCAGGCCAATGTGCGGATAGTGCCTAGATCAGGGCCCTTGCCCTTTTCTCTTCTTTGTCTTACGGGCAACAGTAAAGTTACTGATGGACTAGTATTTAAAATAAAAACGGAAAAATTGAACGCCGGAAAAAAAAGTTTTCCCGAATTTTTCGTATTATTTTGAAAAAAAAAAGTTTTTTTTTTCTTTTTCGGGAGAGTTAACGTTTTTGATCGTTAATAAATAGTTACAATGTTAGTTTTTGGTACAAATATACATTTAGAATAATCTGTACTGGGACCCGCAGAAACAATAATGTGTTCCGTAAATGTGTATTCAATCGATTCCAGCTTGCAGCTAATGTCATATAGGCCTATTGCATTGCGATGGGACAATCTAATGCAGCGTAAAACTTATGTTTCTTGCTCCATCTTAATAACATCGCTAATTGTAAACTTTTCAAATATATATTTTACGAAAAGGCAAGAATAGGCATGCTTTATGAAAGCAAATAATATATATAATACTAAATCGTAGCCATACTCAATCCACTACTGGATGAGGCCTCTTTCCAGAGGGAATAGATTGGTCTACTGCTCCCACGCTGACCAGAAGGGTTGAAAGAGCCCAGCTCGCACTGTGATTGCCATTACCTTTTATTCATAGCAGCTCCCCAACTGCATTACGATGCTGCGTGGGCACCGTTCCAGACCCACACGCCTTGGGAAAAAATTCTTGGCAGAGCTGGGAATCGAGGCCGAGACCCCTCAATCCGTAGTCAGACACGCTAACGACTAGGCCAACGGGAGTGGTCTACGAAAGCAAATACTTCCTTATAAATATGATAAACCCGTTCGAACTCTGAACAATTTCAGGGCGAAGAAGGGGTAGTATATGAAAGCTACTAATAACTTATTTTGTAAGTTATTAGTCCTTTTATAGTGCAAGAAATTAATTTTCATATTTAAATACAATGCTTTCTGAATACTTTTGGATGGATAAAAACGATAAGAATGTCGACTTAAATGGGTTTCAAAGAACTTGGTGTTAAAGAAACGCGAGTTGTAGTTAAGCAACATATTTTATGTCCCTGTGAATTTTATACATGCTATTCAAAATTAGAATGTATACAACGAAGCAAAGTAAGACGACCTTAAAATCAGACTAAAATATTTACATGACACCTGCTCCTCCCGCTTACACTCAATATCATGTTCGGTAGTTTGGCTCCAGTGCTGTTTTCCGCTGTTTGACAGTTGTTATGCTCGTCTAGCTTTGGACGAAAATTGGCGTGGAAGACTCAAAATTATTGCACCACATTCAGATGTTTTATTTTCATGAAAGTACTGTACTGATTTCAAAACCTTCAGTCTATAGAGATAAATCTTGGTGTGAGGTATCCTGCCCTTTTGCTTGAGCATATTATTTCCAGCATATCTTAACATAAGGATATTACGTTACGAAACGAGAATGAGTTGAAAAAACTTTGATTGACTCTTTTCTCTATGTTCTTTGTTATGTTGTGCAAATTTATTGCGTGTGTGTTGTGTTGTCATAATGTCAGATTATTTTCGTCCTTGGCTACAAAGACAATACATGGAGAGTGATCCGATCACGGAGCGAGCACTTTATCACGATTCCACACTTCTCAGTATTGTTGTCAATTAAAAGGTAAATAAATTATTGCTCAAATAGAATTGATAATCTAAAACAAGACCAGTTCGAAAGCACAGGAAAAATTTCGCCTGAGACTGAGATGCCTAAAGGCTATAAATAAAATTCAAATTCAAACCAGGACTTTTTTTCATGGTTTCTGTGAATTTTAAAATCCCTCTTTTCAAGTAGAAGAAATCGATTTCAATTTTCTGAAAGAAAATCTTCATTTGCAATTTCTTTTTTCCTTCCTAATTTTATGCTTTCGTAGTTGTATTACAAGCAGTGATTCCGCCGCCAGCCTCCTGTTGGGAGTTGTCACCCCCAAATCCTCGAAAGCGCCCCCAACTTTAAAATTTTTAGTCAAAAATCGATAGAAACTGTGCAAAACTCCATTTGCACCCTCCCAATTTTGACTTTACACCTCGAACTGAAAATACTGGCTGAATCCCTGATTACAAGAATTATATTTTGCTTACGAGGTGAACTAATGCTCAGATTGTTATTAATGGTAATACGTTCAGCCAAGTATTTATCTCATGTGATCTGTCTATTTAAAACTGACCAATTCCAACCTTTGAAGGTTTTTTATTTATTTATTTATTTATTGATAGAAATTTGACATAATTACTAATATTTCTGGGGCTATTTTATGGTTAATTCTGAGGACGAAAGATAAAAGATACATTTATTGCTAATATTGTTCAATACCGCAATATTAACAAAATATTTCCTAAAAACAAGAAACCTATATGGTAATAATGTCTAACTTCTTTTTGTTCTGAGTTGGCAACGCAAGATGCTTAATAGCTTTCTCCGCACGATCGGTTTCAAGTCTGACAATACTGGTATCGCATTACAGTGACCTGCAGGATGGGGCGGGTGCAACCTAGATCTGAAATATGATAAAAGGACGTTAAGATTTCGAGCTCACAATATTAGCCAACTATGATTAAGTCTGAAGACATATATTGGTCTATTGCTCATTACATAATTGATAATTGTTCGAAATTTTTAATTTAGAGTATTATGATCAAGGAATATATTCTGTCATTCTATTCATTGGCTCACTATTCCAGAAAATAAAATACATTCTTATCTCTTTACTATTGTAAAATAAATTACTATCACTTTATTATTATTGTGTAATGAAATGCCAACCGGATCTTTGTTATACACTCACCTATATTTACACTAGCTCATAACGTCAGAATTCAGAGCAGAGAGGCAGAAAGCATAACGGGTGAGTCCCACAAATTTTTGGTAAGAATTTATAAATCGTTAAGAAGTTGTAAGAGCCTTGAAATACATTACATTCGCTAATTATTAACTAAAGTTGGTGAACACCACAAAATATCTGCTAAGTAGTGAATAGTCGATATGAAAAAAAAAAAAAAAATCGTCAATAAGTTTTTTTTGCCTCACGGAAAAAACAATTTTTCCCGTCCCCCCGCCCCAAATTTCCGTTTTTTCCCCGGCCTTTAAATCACTATGACAAACAAAGACGGATTGTAGCGTAAGATGCTATAAAGCTCACACATGTGAAGTGTTAAAGCTGAGATGACGATAAGACTCCGCAGATCTTTAATTACATTATATAATGTTAATTAATAGTTATTTTTGTTATGGCGACAGAAAGCATGTTTTTGATTCATAGGTCCCCGCGTGGCCAAGAGGTTAACACGCTCGCTTTTTGCGTGTGTGGTTGTGGGTACAATCTCTGTGGGGTCAATAGAACAGAGTGGTTCGGAGCAAAAACTGTTAAGTCCCGTCCTTAGAACACCACTAGCTGGTAGGTTTATTTAATAGTGTATTGTAGTAATTCACTCACAATTTGTAATTATGAGCTAAATTACCTCACGAAGAACAGCGATGGTCGTTTGCAAATCGAAACGTCCATCAGATATTGAATAAATATATCGAGGGAACTTAAATAATAATAATATGAACATCGACCCCACCGAGCCTAAGCTTACATAAAGGGGCAACGCATTGTATTTTATACATATACTAAATAACAATGAACAATATGTTCGTTACAATACATAACATTTAAGCTACTTTACACATAACCTTAACAAGAAAAACATTTAACATTTTTGAACTGTGGTTATTACTAAGATTACATTTTATCTGCAGACTCCCGACATATTTCCCACACGTGAAATGAAAAATGTTTTTAACTGCGTAATAGCAACAACGTAAGTATATGCTACAAGTGGCAAAGTATGTTATTGATACTAAGTAATTTTGAAATCATCAAAGTTTTTATCTACCTAATTTTCGATAAGTACATTTGCTATCTCTTACATTGGTAAAATGGAAAATCGTAACCGATAAGACAAACTAGGTCAGAAGAGATAATAGACGAATCACATTCAGAAGGAATTCCTATCTTCCACAAAATGTTCTTTTCTTTTTATTTTTAACAAAAGAGCAACACACACAGTAAAAAAAAAACTTACTGTAGGCTTTGAATTTCAAAGCATTTCAGCACCATAAGCTATAAAAGCCTAACTTACAACTATCTTGGATGTAGAAAGGAGGGGAAAGTACTGACCCTACTTAAAAAACCGCTTCGTGAGATTGAGGGAAAAAACTGTTACGGTAGCAGGCGTGAGAAGGGGCTGGTAGCAATTCAACGTTGCAGTTTACGACAAAGTGATCGTTTCGCATAATTCATGTAATTTTTACAGTATTCCACGAGTATCTCCGAACATTTCTTGCTATTTAAGATAGTATGACACCTGTACTACAATATGTACAACAATCATAGTAAGTTCCATTCTACAGTACCACAATTTCGGCTGTGATAGGAGCAGTTACGGATTCCATTCCAACCATATACTGTGGTTCCAAATTTAAAAATATTTTATACAATCGCACTTTCTATTTTCTCGCATTTGCTAATACAAAAAATCGCCCTTAAAATCAATTATATCCGCTAATGCAAAAGAGATTAAATTATTTTAAGAACTGACCTTTAAGAGAAGGTTAATTTTAGTGCCACGAGAACTATGAAAACATGTCAGGACACAAGTTCCATTTTCGCCCCCTTCCGTAATATACTCCGCTCTGACCTGTAAGGTACTAAATGACGAGAGGCCTCTTACGAAATAATAATATAGTCTCTGCTTATCACTTATATAGTCTATATATTTAACACTTGTACAATGTACCCGATGGGGAACCTTATATAACATCCTGTACCAACAACTTAAGCCACGGCTACAGTCGCGGGATGAACCGAATAACGATGCTGAAAAAGAACAATTAAATTAGTACAAGTAAATAGCAATATGAAAAGAATAGCGGTAATGAGGGCCACTACCAGTCTCATTTCTTAGACACGTTAGAATCAAAGAATAGGTTGAGGACTACTACCAGTCTCATTGCTTAGACACAGTAGAAGCCACGAATAGGTAGAAGACCACCACCAGTCTCATTGCTTAGATACAGTAGAAGCCAGGAATGATGCCGTCCGTCTCATTTCTTAGACGAGGCGGACATCAGAAAAGGTTGAGGACCACTACCAGTCTCATTTCTTAGACACAGTAGAAGCCGGGAATAGGTAGAGGACCACTACCAGTCTTATTTCTTAGACACGGTAGAAACCAAAGTATGGGTATTAGGTAGGTGATAAGGATGAAGTTCAAAGAGCACTTATGATAAACAGTTAAAAGGTACAGGCCAATAAAAGATCAGAGAATCAAGATAATGACATGAGGTTTATTGGCGGACTAGCCTGTCCGAAGAAGAAAATACACCAAGCAAGAGAGCTTGATGTGACTTGGCCCGCAGGCCAAGGAGATCTGAGCTCCGGGACTGCTGCTGCAATATTTATACCCCCGGTTGGCACTCGGATGTCCTCGGTCTGTGACGTCAAACGAATATACACGATTTCACCTAACTGAACAATTTAGTCTGATTTACATTTACACATACCAATGAGTTCTGGTAAATAAAATTTTTCAATACAACGGTACGCACTGGATATCTTAGAGCATTATATGAACCAAAAGTGCACACAGGATGTCTCAAAATAAAGTATCCAAATCGAAATGAACTTAAATAATACAACGATCAATTAGCAAACTGAGAGGTCAGTTACAGACCATGAATCTCTGGACAATTTTCAACTTCGGCTTGTCTCCACGGCGTCAAGAATCTCGCAGAAGTAGGTCATTACCCCAGTGAAGAATGTCCCGTGGCAAGATATGTCAAATTTTACATGTTTTGTGGACTCTTTTGAAAGAAGGAGGTGTTGAAGAACCAGTGGAGCTTTTTATAAATGCCACTCAAAGAGTGATCAAAGATTACGTCCCATTTAAGGAAAAAAAAAGTGTGTATTTCCTATTTGGTAATATGGGAGGGTTCTCGGGGCGCGGGGGGGGGGGGGGGGGGGACAAAATCTGGGAACTGTGGCGTGCTTTTCCAAGTGAGTACACGTATAAAACTTTCTCTGATATAAGGAGGAACACTAAAAACTACTAAAACTATAGCTTACGGAACTCGCAAGTTCATCGCTGGAGTAACAAACGTTTGCCACTGGATTCTATCCTGAGCAAGATCAAGCCAGATTCTATCCTGAGCAAGATCAAGCCAGATTCTATCCTGAGCAAGATCAAGCCAGTTTTCATAATAAACACCTAAGTACTTGGAATATATTGATTTCCTAACCGAGGAAATAACTACTAATTCTAAAAGGTCTGATTTTAATTTTAATTACTAATTTTAAACCTCTGATTAAATCTGGGACAAAGAGCTCTTGCATTCCTTCCATTAGGTATAACGAAATGACAAACGCTGAGAATGACAAAAGGGCCGATCTATTAAATTTCTTTTGTAACACATTTTCATGCAAAAGTACTGCATCTTCGTTCCCTCCTATCCAATCAGTCTCTCCTCTCACTCTCTCAAATCTATCAACCACTCCGGAGAAAGTTCAAGCTCTCCTGCTGTGCCTCTCTCCGTGTAGATCTTCAGGTTCTGATAATATTAGAACTTTTTTTTTTTTTTTTTTTTTTGCGCAACACAACATCCGTTATTTCGATTCCACTGTCAATATCCTTTAAGAATGGATATCATAATTTATAAGGATGAAAACTGAACACCCGGAGTTGTGAACATCGAATTGTATCTTGTACGAAGTTGAGTATCATTATGAATTAAAGTGCTGATAATGTCCTTTTTGTTTCAGTTATCCCACCATGAGATGTGATGTTCGCCAGTGAGGAGGAGCAAAGTGAGGTCATTCGGTTTTTAGTGGCCAAGAATGTTGGTGTTCGTGAAGTGCATCGACGATACCTGAAGTGTATGGAGAACATGCTCTCCATTCAACCGTGTGCGGACTGGCACAAACGTTTTCGCGAAGGACGGGAATCACCACTACAGGATGATAAGCGACCTGGACAAGTGCACGTCATTATCACAGATGACCTGACCCAACGAGTTGACCAGATCACCCGCGATAACAGGCGCGTGAAGATTAGTGAGAGTTATGGCTCAGTGCAGACTGTCATCAAAGAAAAACTCCAATACAGGAAACTGAGTGAACAATGGGTGCCACATAACCTCACAGAGGATTAGAGGAGCCTCCGGATGGGGTTGTCATTGCAGCATCTTTTGCGTTCTCATGAGGATGACACTCTTCTGTTGAGGCTTATGGCAGGTAATGAATCTTGGTGCTATCATTTCCAACCGGGAAGCAAAAGAAGTAGTGAGGGTGTGAGGTCCAAGTCAAGGTATGTGACTCTTTTGTTAGAAATGGACCAAGTAAATTGGACAACACGGTATTGGTTCACATAAAACCTACCAACCATATGCAGTATTTACACTACTTAAGTTCCCATTATTACCACATCAAGAAAGCGATTCCTTTCTCCCTTGCCCTCAGAGGACAACGCCTGAATTCCACTACCTCTGCTACTTAAACTTACAACCAACGCCTCCAGGAGGCTCTAGTCAACCGAGGTTACCTATCTAACCTTGTAACCAAACAGATTCGCCGTGCATTCTCACATATTCAACCCACTCAAACCTCCAACACTAATCCCAACCCACCAACTCTATCACCCAGTTCCATCCTAAACTAACCAAATCAAACAAATCCTACACTCTCATTTCCACATTCTCCAATCTGACCCAGACAGAAGATCAGTATTCCCCACCAAACCTAGCTTAGTTTTTCAGCATTCCCCCTAATCTTGAAAACATCTTGGTCCGTACGAATCCTTCCTCGCCACCACCCCAAACCGGCGCCCATATATGCAAGTGACGCAGATGTAGGACCTGCTCCATTTTCATCACTATCAACACTGCAAGTGGCAGGTACATCCTAAGTCCCAAGGGTACATGCCACACCTCTATCTAATATACATCCTAACCTGCAAGTTTTGTGATGCCTTTTATGTGGTGGAAACAGGTGGTACTCTGAACATTCGTATTGTTCCATCGCCTCTTTTACACTATCAACAAACCGAATGCCCCAACTCCTTACAAACCGAGTCTCAAAACTAATTGTGATCTATCTGTCCTGGTTGCCATAATACACGTTTCTCCCCCCCCCCCCCCCTCGACCAGCACCTCAACACGCCGTCTGTGGGAGGGTGCCTTTATTCATGGTTTGAGCGCGAAACTGAAACCTGGCCTTAACCTTCAATAACTCTAAACCTCCCGTATGCTCTGTATTTTCAAACACATTTCCTTTCACAATTCCCTCCCGAACTTAAACGCAATACAGTTGTCAGTTTTTCCAAGCTCCTGAAATCTACACGCTACACTGCATATAATTGTTCTCCAAGTTTCATGAGTCGTCCGCTACGTGGTGCCACTATCGTCTTAGTATTTTCTAGTATCGTCTTAGTGCCACTATCGTCTTAGTCAGAAATATCTAAGTCGTCTCTGTATTGTGCGTGTTTATGTTCTCATATGGAACAAATAAGCTGTAAGTTCCTTCCTTTTTATCGTAAATTTACCTACACTGCCCTTCCGATTTTCCTTTCTGTTAGTGACATATATATAAAAAATGGTAAAAAGGCATAAAAAAAAAGTACTCAGTAGGGATGGGCAAAAAAATAGCGTAGCAGCTACTATTTCATTGCTACTTTGGCTAAATTGCTTTCACCGCAATGACTAACGAAAAGTAGCAGCTACTTCTTTAACTGCTACTTTTCTCCTAAGGTCAAGAAGGGTATAAACAACAGCACAACAAAATAGTTGACCAATATAGTCGTATCGGACTTGCGATAATGATACACATACAGGTGTGAAGAGTTAAATTCTTTGATCACTCCGTAAAAATGAACAGATGTACACCGTCGGCAACACAACTTTTTTCTTTTACTCTACTGTTGTCAGCGAAAGGACGAAAATTAAAGAGAATGGGGAAGATGTTCGAAAGTAGGGCCTCCCTATAATTTTATTACTAGCAAAGTGAAGACGGAGTACGGGAACTGTAAATGCCTGCCTGCATGTTGCATCGTACTTTAGTTATATTAGGCTCTAATTAAATAAAATGCATTCTAATAACTAATATCAACAATGAGATAGCTCTAGTTCTCTTGGAACAGGGGCTATAAGTGGTGCATAGTTTTCTCAAGACGATGGACCTACTTTTCTTTTAGAATCGGAGGGTCAGTAAGAAACGATGAGTTATCAGGAGTCTGGATTCTGGAGATTTTTAGAGAAACTAGAGACAGAGAAACTATACTCTATTTTAGAGTATAGTTTCAGTGCCAGGGTATTTTGAGTCAGTTCCGGATAATGCACAAGCAGAGTTGTGAATTCAGGCAGCGGAAAGTTGTAGTAACGGAATTAGGAAGGGAGCGGCCTGGTTGTTTGGACCTTCGAGCGGCCTTTCCAGCAATCGTCCCGTAGACGGCGATCTGAAGTAAGACCAGGCATCAAAGAGCGTACCGATATCCGTGTCAGAATTCCTCGGGAATTAAAAGAGAGAATAGAAGTACCTGTACTGTAAGCACAAGGTTAATTTTCTTGAGTGAACTAGTGGTGATACAGCAATTACGTAGTGACTGAAGAGAGTAATTTCAGCAGAGGAATCCTAGTGCGAAAATAATGAGCAAGCATAAGTGATTTTGATTTGTGTGGTAATGAATTTTGAGAGAATGGTTAGTGAGTATAAAGGAAATTTCCAGAAGCCCTCTGATCATACCCCGATGTATTATATAAATAAGCATATTGTTTAATCGTATTGTTTATCCAAATTTCCTTTTCTTTTTTAATATATGCATTTAATCTATTATCGGAGGAGTGAAATTTCATTGCAGCCGATACCTCCAATTTACATTTGATAATGAGAGTCACAGCGGAAACCTATTTACCCACTTTTATCGTTATTGAATTTTATCTATTTAGTTAATCTATTATATTTGATCGTTAACTCGATCTGGCGCCCGTAAATTAATTTAAGCAAGCGTCACGTGTCCAATATTCGGCGCAAACGGTGGCCTTTGAGGTCTCCGTTATGGTCCTAATAATTAATCCGAGCAAGTTGGAAGATTAAAGTTAAAAATATGTTATGTGGCTATCTATTTTTGCTTGGTCCGAAATTAGAGAAAAGCAAAAAGTCAAGCAGACATACGTATTTTAATTAGTCTACTGATTTGTACTGTCAAATAGTTCTCATTTATAGCAGAAGATATTTGTACTAATTAATTGCGAAAAAATAAGTACCGTAACTGAATCTATACAACCCCACTAATTATATAAATAGTTTTCACACAGTTATAATATGAACTACTCTACCAAAGCCTAACAGTAATCATTCTACTGCACAGATAACAAGATACAGATATATAAGGTAGTCTAAAATGGTGCTTTTACAATGATATTTAAGTTGGAAACAAATGACTCCTATTTAGAAAGGTTTTTCCTAAACTGCTACTTTTCACAGATATTAAAAAGTAGCAGTTATTGCTTTCACTACTACCAAAAAGTAGCAGATTTGCCCATCCCTAGTAATTACGAGGGGCGTTCCATATTGATTTACACTTTATTCTTTTTTTCTTCTTTCAGGGTCCACCATTGAGCTCGTCCTGAAAGTTGGAAGTAGTACTTAGGTCTGCCTTCAGGTGGAAGAACAATACAGAGACGTGTAATCCCTGTACCCTGCAGCACATTTCACCAACAGCTGTAAATACGTGAGCGGACAACATGGAAGGTGATCAGCAAGGACAGCGATGGACAATGTGGTTTCTGTGGAAAGAGGGTGTACAGACTGCAGAAATTCACAGGCGGTTGGTGGCATTGTGTGGAGAGTGTGCACGTCACGCAAAACCGTATACAACTGGGTGGACGGCTGTAACTTTCTGCAGTGCAGTGTCGTCGTCTTCCTATCTCTTCTTTGTTTCGTCTCTAGTTGCACTTTTATTCTATTTTTCTATATTGTTTCTTTGTTCTCCCCTTCATCTTTATTATTATCATTTCCCCCTCCCTTCTGATTCTGTACCGTTATTCCTTCAGAAAGCCCTTTACTTGCTTCTAGTAACCTTCGCATTTTCTTCTCCATTTGGTGTTTTCTCCGTCCCATCTAGTCATTTTCCCGCCTAAATAACCTGGCCACACTGTCACCCTGCATCTGTTTATAATACGGAGTTTCCTTAACACCAGTCCTGCACCTCCATTTTCTTTCCTACCAGTTGAAAACGCTTTTGCGAAACGTGCTGTTTATTTATTGTGTTTGTGATGTTATTGTCTATATGTCGCAAGAATTAACCATATAAGTATCCTTACTTCTACCTGTTTTACCATTTTAAATATATATATATATATATATATATATATATATATATATATAAATAGAAGATGAGCTAATGCGTAGCCTAGGCGGTAGCGCGCTCGAGTTCAGTGCGAGCGGTCACGGGTTCGATTCCCGGTGGGGGCTCAAAAATTTCGGTGTTGACCCAGCATCGTGAGGACAACTGGTGAGCTGCTGTGAATTAAAGACAGTGGCGATCACAGTGAGAGCTTCGGCTCTCCTCTCCCAACTCGTCTGGTCAGCGTGGGAGCAGTAGACCAACTCCTCCCTTCGGGGAGAGGCCTCATCTACTAGTGGATTGAATATGGCTGTGATTTATTATTAAATAGATGTAAAATGGCGTGGAGTTCATTTGGAAGTCTACACTTTATTTTCAAAAGAAAACTACCAATGTGTCTGAAGCGTAAAGTTTATAATTAATGTGTCTTACCTGTGATGATGTACGGCTGTGAAACTTGGACATTGAATGCGCAAACGACTCAAACATTGAGGGTCACACAAAGAGCAATGGAGAGATTCATGCTAGGAATAACCAGGAGGGACAGGAAGACAAATGAATGGATTCTCGCACAAAGGTAGAGGATGTAATCAAGACTGCGAAGAAGATGAAGTGGAGATGGGCCGGTCACATAGCTAGACGAACAGATGGAAGATGGACGACAAATGTACTACTATGGATTCCTCGAGAAAAGAAACGACCGAGTCGATGTCCAAAATCCAAGATGGGTAGATGAAATCAGGCGTTTTTCTGGAGCTACATGGATGAGGATAGCGACAGACCAAGATATGTGAAAAGGGGAAGCCTTCATCCAACAGTGGATAGAAAACGGCTGCATATAATGATATCAGTTGGCAAAATGGCGTATCCTTAACACAGTCCCGCACTTGTCCATTTTCTCTCCTACCATGTGAAAACGCTTTTGCGAAACCTTACCGCCTTTCTATTACCGACCGAAACCTTTACCGACTTACCATAGAATGATCCGATTTAGGTCACATATGCGCCGGTTTGTTCGATAACGTGTTGCCATTTGGAAGATAATATTATGATGCCTCTCTCATAGAAGCCCTTGTCCCTATTGGCAGAAAATTGAGACAGTCGATTTTCACAAGCCTGTCTTGAAGCGAATTTTTCACCAGCAAACGTGTTCGCCATGGACAGGAACAGATGGTAATCACTCGGTGCCAGGTCCGGACTATAAGGTGGATGCATAAGAACCTCCCAACCAAGCTCCCGGAGCTTCTGGAGAGTCACTATGGCCTGGCGTTGTCCTGTTGGAACATAATGCCTCTCCTATGGCCAAAGCTCGCCGCTTCTGGGCGATTGCTGCCTTCAGACGGTCCAATTGTTGACAGTATAGTTCCGAGTTAAGGGTTTGGCCGTAGGGGAGCAGCTCATAGTAGATAATTCCCTGCCAATCCCACCAAACACACAGCAAAACCTTCCTGGCCGTCAATCCTGGCTAGGGCACCGTTTGCGCCGGCGCACCGCGCTTCGACCACGACCGTTTTCGCGTGACGTTGTCGTAAGTGATCCACTTTTCATCACCAGTCACCAAAAGCTTCAGAAATGGGTCGCTTTTGTTGCGATTCAGCAGCGATTCGCAGATGGAAATTCGGTCCATGAGGTTTTTTTGCGTTAACTCGTGTGGCACCCATACATCAAGCTTCTTTGTGTATCCAGCCTTATGCAAATGGTTCCACACGGTTTTTTGTGCAATGTTTAGCTTTTGGGCAATCGAAACAGTGCTTACATGACGGTCGGACGCGACAATGTCCATGATTTTATCGACATTTTCGACACTTGGCCTTCCAGTGCGTGGTACATCTTTGACGTCAAAATTACCGGAACGGAATCGACGAAACCAAAATTGCGCGTGATTGGCTGTTACAGTATCAGGACCATAAACACTATTCACATTTGCAGCCGCCTGGCTTGCGTTTTCGCCTTTATCGAAGAAAAACTGTAAAATATAGCGTATTTTCTCTTTGCTAGTGTCCACTTTGACGCGCGCTCACACAACACTGAGTCAACTCATCACAACTATCTGAACAATGTTTGTAGTACGCAATCTCATCGTTTGAACGCCATCTCGTTGAACCCGATCGGACTTATACAACGCGAGATACATATCACTGAAGCCATCTATTGGCAAAATAATGGATTACTTTTTACTACACCAGATAAATGGGTGAAATTTATATCTTATGTATATATAAAATAGGTGAAATTTGAAGAGAGAGGAAAGGGATTGTACTTACGTAGTATCTTGACAAAGATCACATGCACAATTACACACTTAACAATATACACTATAAAGTCAGTTACAATCTTCGGCTTCAGCAGTCTTCAATTCTAGACAAGAAAGAAGTTCACTGAACACACGTGCACAATTTAAAGGGATAGAAAAACAAGATGGTGGACTTCCAAATCAAAAGCAAATGACGACGTTCTGCGCGTATGCAAGTACTGATGGAAAACTGTTTTTGGAAATGGTGTTGTGCAGGGATGTAATGCTAAATTTTTAGGTGAGTATATGCTTCGCTCGTTGTAACGAAATCTTTCGCTTACTATCCCATATACCTGCGTACTCCATAAATTTTAGGTGAGTATACGCTGATGCCTAAAACTCTGATATGGGTATACGCCGTATACCCGCTTCCATTACATCACTGTTGTGTGTGTTGTATTTTCGCCAAGGAATTCTTTCAGTTATTCAGAGCACAACTAGTATTAGTTTTTGCAAGGTGTGTAATTTTACTAACTGATAATTTTAAAATTGTCGTTTTTTGTGCGAGAAGCTAAAATAAGTTAAATGACTTACCTGTGGCCAGTTTCTTCTTGGCCGAAAGTTTTTACATTAATTGTTTCTTCTCAGTGCCAGGACTTTATCGGATTAAATAAGCATAATATTAAATGAAGAATATCTGGGATAGGAAAGAATAAATGTTAAGACGAGAAATGGCGTGACCTTTAACCAGATAAAGCATCGACAGAGGAGAAACGTAGCTAATGCGCACCAACAAGAAGCTGACCATAACTTACTCTTTTAAATTTGGCGCACGTCTGTTACTGCGGCGATGAACGTGCGAGTTCCATAAGCCATAGAGTTAAATATGTTATCTGAGAATTAAACTGGTCGTTTAGTTGCTTTCTTTCATACTACACACACATTGCATTTGGGACATTCTATGTTAGTTCGACCAGGTCTGGGATTCGGCTGAAATTTCACGAATCAACCATGCACGGAAGGCTTTTATATGAAATGTGACGTGCCCCGAGAAATAGCTAGAGAGTTACGGCATGTGGAAGATGGTGGTAATCTTTATTTTTTTATGGGCCAGACTAGTAACTTTGGACTTCGGCTCGTCACGATTCGCCTTTAGCTGAAAAATCCACACCCATGCCGGGACTCGAACCTGGGACCTTCGAACCTATGGCCTACCACCGCAGACAGCTAGGCCACACGGTTGTCATCGCTCTGCTCCACCTTATCTGATGCAATATGGCCAACGGGTTGAATACTGTGTTCCAGACAACATAATTCCCAACAGGAATTTCCCATCTATACTCCGGACTGGCCAATATGGATAGAAATACACTCACGCATTGCTCTGCAAACTTGAAATTCTCTCCTTCACGGTTCGTCTAAAGATACTCGGGAATATGGTGGTGTAGATCAGAAAGTCTTCTGAGCAATGTGACTCGAAGCCAATTTCAGGGCTCAATAACTTTGCGACTATCTATCACAGCCAACGGATGTCTACACATCCACTCAAGGAACGTACGCATTGCATCAAAAGACAAAATATGACTTTAAAAAATTGACATGTCAAGATATGCATATTTAGTGTGCCTGAGGTTGGACAAGTAATCCAACCAAAAAAGTGTGTGTGTTTTCTTTTTTTGCTTTTATTTCTAGTAACTCTAATGTGAACTCAAGAAGCACACATAAGAACCACTACGTAAGTCTCACAAAAATCCTGCTACATGTTGCTGTAAGTACAAAAAATTGAAAAATTACCAAAAAAGGCGGATCTGTGAAATCTTATAGCACTAAAGGGACAAGCGATATCTAAGTCACGTTGCGTACACCACGTAATCAGCCCCTGCCTCAATATGTGTTAAAACACCATCGTGTTATCGGAAGGCACTAGCGCTCAGTAAATGTCTGAAAGAAGTATAGGAATAGGTCAGTGTATTAGTCCAAGGAAAATACGATTTAAGGTTAAAAAAAAAAAACAGCAATAAAAAATATTTTTCCGCTATTCTATGCAGTAAGTTGTGCTGAATAACGTATCAAAAGTTTTCAACATTTGGAGCATGAGAACTAGCCGCCATTTTGAAAACAATGGTGCTCCAACTGCTTTTTGCATTAATCTCAAACGATGGCTCGTACAGAAATTTTGCAGTAGTAAAAAATGAAAGAACGTATATTTTCCTTTCTGAGTAACTACCACCATTTTTCATCTAGAATGAACGGATACAAAGTTATCACAGTTTCTGAAGTTGTAAATTTCAATTCTTAACAGATAAATGAATTTAAAAAAGGAATTTTTTACGTCAGCGTGATGAAAAAGTCTGGAAACAATCTGTTAACTAAAAAAAATGGCTCGATAGAGGGAGGTCAAATGTTGAATACAGTTGACTGGGGTATGGGCTAAATGACGGCCATCTTGGACTTATATCGAGAATTGTAAATGGGAAGAGCATCACGTCATATCGTTTCAGGCTAGCTCGTTCGCAGAAATTCAAATGTGAAGTCGTTTCTTACCTACGTTTGTTTGTTTACGAGACGAAAGGTTATTTGATCTGGGATTTGGTGAAAGGTAATGGTTTATTCTTCTGTCGTTGCAGACAGGAAACGTAGGTAAGAAAGTTTCGAATATATCAAAAAGTGTTCTATGGCCCTACATGCAAAAATATATCAAACCAGGCACAACAATAATTTCACTGTGCAAAACAGTACACAGACTGCGAAGAAATGAACTTCAGCTAACAGTATGTCATAAACATTATTTTGTCGATCCTGAAAATACAAAAGTTCACAAAAATTATATCGAATCTAGAAATGGAAAAATAAAATAATATATAAAATCTTCGCAGAATGAACGTGGGATCAAGCAGTACATTGCATTATACACGTACTTCGATATCTACCTAAAAAAAAATCTACAGCTGATTAAACACTTTCTTTTTTGGACATTAAAACGGTATATCCAGGACCATAAAAACAGGAGAGAATTACAAATAAACGAAATTTCTACAGACTCAAATCAACCGTCAACATCTACTTCAAGCGGCAGACGACTACCACCACCTGTCGGAACTGGAGGATGAAAACGACTGCAGTTTCGATTAAAGACGTAAAAGATCTACCAGCAATGCTACACGTAATTATCTAAAATTAATATAAATAATTATTTATTGTTATTTTTATTCTATATTATGAAAGTGCAAAATGGAAATGTGTAAGCGAAAACTACAGCGGCTAATTTGACTTCGGTGGTTTTGAACTAAGTATGGATGTTTACGAAGAAAATGAAGTGTTCGCATTGTTGCAGTGTTCAGTAACATTTAAAATTATATGGCTATGAACATATAACCATCATAATTGATAAAACAGAGAACAAAAATCTTTTAGAAGTGGCATCCATCGAAATCAGGTAAGATTATTCTCTGCATATGATACTCTTACAACCGGGCCAGCGTTCTAGAACCTTCCCGTCCCTAAACATCCTTCTAGTTGTTGAAGAAGAAAAACCCTATAATAATTACATTATAGCAATAAATAACTAGAGGAAAATATAGTCCTTACCTTAGCTGCTTATATTTGATAGGTTGAATTGAAACAATTCAAATGATCACGTGCCTTCTTCAAATGATCACCTTAACCAAAACCAATAACAAAGGCGTTTCGTGTGCCGAACTCACCAAAGAAACAATAAGATAAGAAATGTGTCGCAAACAATTAATTAAAAAAAAAAAAAACCACCGGAGTGCCAATAACAGGAAAGCTCACCCTATAAAACCTTAACAAGCTGGCCGGGTAGCCGTGCGGTCTACGGAGGTAGGCCAACGACTCGAAGGTCCCGGGTTCGAGTCCCGGAAGGGGCATAGGTGTGGATTATAATGGCTAAAGGGCGAATCGTGACGGGCCGAAGTCCAAAGTTATTAGACTAGTCCATGTAAAAATAAAGTTTATCTAAACCTTAATAAGACTAATAGTAACCTATGGAAACTAGCAACACAAAATGAACTCAGATTAGAGGTATTTGAAAGAAAAATTATATGGAAAATTTATGGCCCAGTGAAGAGAAGCAATGAATGGAGAATATTTACAAATGAAGAAATAAATTGTATATTAGGAAATGAAAACATAGTTACATGTATAAAAACTCGAAGATTAGAGTAGCTAAACCACCCAGACAGAATTGATCGTCTTACAAAGAAAATCTTAGGAAAAAAAAAAAAAAAAATCTGCAGAAGAACAAGAGGCAAACCTACATGAAGACGATTGGAAAATGTAGCGAAGAATCCGAAAACAATAAAACAGAAAGCTAATAAAAGAGATGAATAGAGGAGCCTGGTGGAAGAACGATGGGATGAGGTCATGCTACGTTTTGTTTCATTTACGTGCCTGGACAAATCCGAAGCTAGAGTAGGCATTTTGGTATCTCTAATATGTTCTTTAACCCTAGTTTTTTGGTCGTACCGATAATATTTGATCACATTCGCAGGTGAAGTCACATACTCCAGAATAATACAAGTTGTTGGAATAGTAACTTTTAAAGCCAGCAAATGACTTTTCAACAGTTTGTGGAGGGCATAAAGCCGATGCAAAGTGCGGCCGATTCCAAAAATAAAGTAACTAGTTAGGGATTTTTTCATGTTTGGTTGATTACAGTACATCTGTAATGGTCAGAAACTACTTATGAAAGGTTATTTTTCACCTGTCCCAGAATAGTAGTCGCAAAGCTACCTTTGTTCGATTGGCATCGATGTTACTGAGGCAGTAAACGACGCACATGTTGAAAGTTGTATAAAAACTTTAGATTGAAGCAGATCATAATCTAATAAAATGGAATCAACGTATGAAGGTATGTAGAATATATAAAAAAAGGTTACGAAATAATAATTTATCAAATATAAATTATTAGTGAAACAATAATTTTTATTAATTGAAAGCGTTAAAATACGATATGTTATTATGAAAAAGTTATGTTGTTCCGTTGTCAGACTCATTATAAGTTAGAGTCAAATGTATGTTCGTCAATATAAAGCAAAACATTCTACCCGAAGTTGCCCCTGTTATTCAATCGTTTCAAAATCGCGGACCCAAAAATTCATTTTCCACACCGTTTAGCTAAAGAATAGAAAATTGGCACAAAAGTGTATTATCACGAGTATTTTAGGAAAATATTACAACATGCTGAAACAATCGCAGTCTAGGATCCAAAATGACCGCCCAACTTATTGTTGTATAGAGTGCAGAACCAAAACCGCTGGAGGTAGAAACACCAAATAAGATATGAACGTACATGATCACTAGTAGGTTAAGAAAATATTACAAAATGTTTCGAAAGATGCCATCTTAGATCCATTTACTTTAGGTAAATATTACAATATGTTGAAAATGTCACCATCTTGGATTCAAAACGCCGGCCCAAATTCAATCAGGAATTATTTATTAAAAAAACATCATCTATTTCATTAAAAACAATAATCATATAAGTATATGCTAAAATGTTAAAATGTTGTTAAGGGGGTTCAGGTTTGCAACTCTGACTTCAAATTCGTAATCATCAACCCAGAAAATCATGAAAATTATATAAATCTTGATTGTAACATGATATATAGGCTTTTTCACGAATAGGGGTTTTCAGTAGGGGATGACGGGGGTTACATTTTGCAACTCTGGCTTCAAATTCGTAATCACCGACCTCGCCCCCACAAAATAATAATAATAATAATAATAATAATAATAAACGAGTACAGATTTTCAGATCATTTACTTGAGTTTTTGGCTTTTGTCCAGCTTTTTTGGAATCGGCCGCACTGCGCGGTCTGATTTGGTATTGGTTGAAAATCCGTTTAGCTTTTCCGTGACTTTTGGATAAAGAGATAATTAATGTTTATTTTTGTGGTTTTGTTTCATGGATGGATTGCCTAACTGTCGAACCAATCCTGTAATAACGTCCTGCTATATCCTCTTCTTGATGCCACTAAGGAAATTATTAACCAAGAAAGGGGGGGGGGGGGGGGGCTCTCCCCAAAAATTTAATTTTTAATTTTTGTAACATTCCCAATTCGAAAAAAAATCTGAAAAAAGAAAAGGCTATTGTCAATCTTCAACCTATTGGTGATACAACGTACTTGCTTTATTTTCAATGTTTGTCTTGTTCCAATTATAATGTAAATAATGCGTTGTGGGCCTCGGATCCCCACCCACCTCATGGTAGAAGTAAGGGGCTATTCACATAATACTGTATTTCACAACTAGAGTCCAGATATTTAGGCACTAAAAACATGAAAATAGGCACTAGAAATGTCGAATAAGCTAAAAAATGCAACTGAACTTGCTAAACTTCCACAAATAATTTGGCAAAAACTAGACTAACACCTTGAACACAGCGAAGTTTCTGCACATCACGCAGACTTGTCTCTACCGGTTGAAAAGAAATAGAAAAGGAAATAATTTCGCAAATTTTTGTTCTAATGGGAGAACGTACTGGCTATGTTTTGCCGATTTTATATTGTCTGCTCCCAAATAAACAACGGCGTACATAGAGATTATTTAGTATTATCAAATCAAAATGGACTACTTTTGAACCTGAATCCATCTCTTAGGATTTTGAAGTAGCAATATTGCAGGCTGCACAAGAATTAATTTCATGACGCTTAGTAGGAACATGAAAAAGAAGCTAGCATCAGAATCCCTGATCTGCAGGTACAGATCAGACCCAGAATTTGCACTGAAAACCAGGATGATAATTTCCTTAGTATTTGTTCCCATAAATGCATTGAATGAAGCATTTGATGCCCTAGTTGCTGTTTTGCCAGCAGAACACCTGTCGCTGATTGGTTTAAGAATAATAAGATAAGATAAAATTAATTGTATGGGCGGTAACAGCACTATGGCTTACGCCCATCCCGATACGGGGAAGCCCTTTAACTTTGTCACGTCTAAATATAGCTGTTAATTCACTAAAATAATAAAAGAGTAAAAAAAGCTGAAAACGGTAAATTTCTTCAGAAACATAAAATAATGGTAAAAACTAAAGATGTAATAAGTCTTTAGCATAAAAGGTAAAAACGTGAAGGCTGTAAAGGGGCCTTCACAAAAATAAAATCATACTACATAAAATTTAACAGCTAACCAACACAATCATCTCAGATAGACGGAGATAAACGTGTCTCATGAACAAACAGAAGAACTCTCCGCAACATACCTGGTTCATCCCCTAATGACACCATGTCATTGGGGATGTTATAACGTTGTCTGAGATGATTATATCCGGGACAATCTAAAAGGACGTGACGAATACTTAAAACCACATTGTAATTATTACAATGTCGTGGATCCAATCGTCGTAACAAATAACCGTGTGTCAGGCGACTGTGTCCTACACGTAGACGACATAAAAGGACTTCTTCACGCCTACTATCTCGGCAAGATGATTTCCATGGAGCAACAGTTACCTTAATTTCTTTCAATTTATTAACAGCTACATCATCCCATCGTCGCTGCCATTCATTCCGTGTAACCTGCCTATAATATATCACCATGTCCTGAAATGGGACATGCTGAATATCAATGTTAGCTCCTAAAGAGGCCTCACGAGCAGCTTCGTCTTTTAAGGATAATTATTTAAGTGAGTATGCTGTATAATTTATTCACTATTAAATAGTTTGCTTTACTGCATAAATAGTTCTCTGAGAGTTACGCTATTAGCAGTGAATCTTGGGAAATTAAAATAACAAACTCGTTCAGTTATTAAATGAAAATAAATAGAAATATTATAAAGGTTTCTGCATATTGCCTTAGTTTTCAAATATTAGTGACAGCTGGCTACCAAATTGGATACGTTCGAGAGCTAGGGGATGCAAATATTTTAAGAACTACAGAAATGACCCTGAAATACAAGGCATGGTGAGGCATATTTTGGTAAGAAATGGGAATCGTTCCTTATTATTATTATTATTGTGAATATAACGTAAGAGAAAATAAATTATTCAATATCTAAATTAGATTTCACTGTTGATTTCTCTCCAATATCTCTGTTGCAAATACGTAGTAATGGGCAATAATGCAATGTTATGAATATGCAAAATGCCTATTCCTTTAAGTTAGATAAATTATAAGGGTAACTGGACAGAAGTTTATTTTGGGGTGTCATGGGCTGCCTACAGCAAATTTTACTTTGCCTATTCTGCCTATATACTCACCGGCAATGAATGCGACCCAAAAATACCTTGGTAATGCTAGGGTTAAGACTGTCGGTATGCGAGCGAGTACAATTTATATGCAAATGTATTCTGTAACTTGACTACGCATAAAAAACGTTTAGGTTTTTAGGTTCTAGTAGGTTTCATTCTTATTCTGATAGTTTCCTACTGTAATACGCTTTTTTTAAAAAAAATAGTATTTCATCTTTTAATTCTCTCGTTTCAAAAGAGGTGATAAATTTAGTTTGCTTGTCACACAACAAACATTTCTAAGGTGTGTTTGTATACATACCTTCTCAAACTAAAAGCATGAAACTAAATACATCACATTATATTTTGCTTACATTAAAATGTGTGTGTGTGTAAGGATTGATTCTTGATTAAGAAAAATGAAAGGAAATTACAGTTACTTCGTTCCACTTACCTATTTGTCCGCTCATCCAGCATGCCCATTGCGTTATAACGTAAGAAGCATCGTTCTGACACAAAAAGGCAACTCTCTCCTGTTTCTTGTTATCCAGAGATGACGATATCATACTTGCAAGTTGATTACTGCTAAGAAATATACCTTGGTATGTGTAATCGCCATGTCTGTCCCGTATTGCAATACGTTCGACATACTTTTCTGCATGTCGAAAAACTGGAGTCACTTTTGGTTCAATTGAAGCAGAAGCTATCACACTCTGAGGACGAGTAGCGTAAGTTTGAATTCTTGTTCTGCTCACGACACCACCATATCTAACACCTATTTTACCGAAGTAACTCGAACACCACTTTGCAGTGCTGGAAGTTCGAATCAAACACCTACTCATGTTGTAAGCTAACTTCGGATACGCTGATCTCATTATGAAGTCCATTTCCAAAGCTTCACGAACTCAACTGAAACGAAAACAATTACATGTTTAAAAATTTACAATAGATGGACAGTATAAAGAAATTAAACATTATTCGTTCAAGTTATACTTAATGCTCATCATTAGAAGTCCAGCAATTTTGATATTTTAATTTTAATTTGTAACTTTTCTTTTTGGTCAGAATTAAGCTAGTCAACGAATTCACATTCCCATCATATGATACTTTCTATCCATTAATCAATTCCTTAAGAAGGCAATCGCACGCAATACTCATTAAATATATTTTAGGTCAAAATATACACACTACAGAAGTTTTTTTTTTTTTAAAAAAAAAAAGCTTTCAGTTACAATAATATTCTGCACATAGCTGTGTTCAAAACAATTTAGATAGGCCCTATCCTCCAGTATCGGCGCAGATGTGTGATACAAAAACCTTTATTTTTTTCCAACTTTTTTCAGGTCTACGTAACTTCAAAGAATCCCACAAACCAGCTTCCAGCTAGGTATACGTCTTCAATGTTAAATACAGGTACAGTATTATTATTATTTATTTTTTTTTAACATGGCTCTACTATTAACAATAGCCCACAAAGCGAAAATTTGGGTACTGAAACGCGGTTAACGGTATTCTTCGTCACAATTTTCAGTTCACTTCGCAAACTTTCCGCTTTTGCCCGCGACAGAACCAAAAAAATCTACCTTTAATTCAACATCCTGTCACGGTACTCTGCTATCTGGTTGAGGGAAAGCCAAGGAAAACTTGTTTCGAACCTAAGACCAGCCAGAAGTATCTGGGTCTATCTGTAAGCTTTGGTCCTCACATGGAAGTCTAACTGGAATCGTAAAACTTGCAGGTCACGTTACATATTTACACATAATCACCTTGGTCGGTCCCACTTTGTGGAATGTCTCAACTGTAACTTGATTTAGAACTTTTACAATGTCTCTCGAACGTATTCTTTCAGGATATTCGTTGTGTATGAATTTGATAAAATCCAACGACGGGTGGTTAGCCTTCATGCCAACATCGTAAGGGAATCTTTTTTAATGTTAATTTACAATTCTTTTACGTATGCCTTACAGCATTGTGGCAAAAAAATAAAAAAAAGTACCAGTGTAACTTTACGCTAGATCTAATGTAAATCTGTTTCAATTTAAATGCTTTTATCACAAATTTAAAACTATCTGTTAACCTGGGCTGACTGCTATGCCAGTCTGTCAATGTCGACTACCTGTCACCGAGTATAAAGCCATTTTTCTTTGTTCAATTTATTCAACCATGTAAACCTATCCCTCCGATCCCAACATTTCTATGTTTACACCAAGGAATATTATTTACTTCTGTCTGCAAACTTGTACCTATAAGAATTATTTTTTGTTCAAGCCTATGCAAAATATGAGCCTGTTGTCCTTTCGTCTCCGGACATGTGGATAGGAACGGTTGTATGCCTTGTAATGCAGTAAATTGTCCGTCGAAGGTTGTCCACATGTCCGGAAAAGATTTTCGCAATCTTACAAAATCACTGGATTTTCGTAGCATATTTCACCTCGCGTCTTATCCAAAGTCTGCAACATCGTGCGGTGTGTACTATGGGTGCCGTATGTTATCATCGCTAGGGGATGCTAAATATCCAATAGCATGGCGTAGTGCAATTTGAAAATTTTAAATGTTATACAGGTTGACAATAAAAAAATCCGGCAACCTCGGGACCTAAGGACTACCGGATGTTCCATGTATTTATATGATGTATATATTTAACAGAAAAGCACTACCTATACAGTACTTTAAAGAAAGAAAATTAAGGCTCAATGCAAGTGTGTTTTCCAACCTTTTTCATTTTACGTCAATTATTCAATATTCAGTGCTGGTAAATAAAATTTAATTTTCACGGACCAAAGCTCGTTTCGTGCCGTACTTCAATAATAAGTTTAATTAGGTTTAAGGAAATGATAGTAATAACTTCGGGATTGTGTGTAGACACTGGGGAAATCATTCTGTTCTAAAAGTGTCTGCACACAATACTGAGGTTACTAGTAGCATTCCTTTAAAACTAACTGTACCCCATTGAGCCTTAAACACTAAATGGAAAGCAAATTTGGTGCTCTGGGAATTAAAGAAGGGTTTAATTTCTATTTTTATTAAATTTTTCGCTAGTTAACTAATTTTTAAATTTAATTAACATTTGTTTAAAAAACTAATGCCAATCAGCAAAAATGTTACAAACAATCCCAACTAATGCATTGCCATCCAGCGATGAGAAAACGAATATACGCACCAGGAAAACCCTATTGTGCGCAGACGGCTGTAAGCATCACCAAACAGCTGATTCTGGAGTACAGCGCCGTCAAAACATAAACGGCGCCTCCAGAAAACAATGGCAAGAAAACGCGGTACATTGAAAAACTCACTCTGACATTCGTGCTGAAATACTGATGGAACCGGAATGTTTATTGCCGGATTTTTTATTGTTAGACAGGTTAACAACATTGACAACAAAGTGACATTGTCTTTTCACTCCTAACATCCACCATGCTGTTATGAACAGATTACTGTAAACGAAATTTTAATTCGATTTATCGTTTGACTTACTGAGAATTAATTTTCTTTCCATTGTACGCCTGGACTTTACACTACAATTTGGAAACGCAGCGGAATTTCACCCATATTTATAGGAATATTTTTAGTTTCGATGTCAAGAATCACCTCCCAAAAGTAAAGTACTTAGTTTTGAATATATATATAAATCACAACCATATTCAATCCACTACTGGATGAGGCTTCAGCTCTCACACTGTGATCGCCACTATCTTTTATTCATAGCATCTACCAAATTGCATCACGATGCTGGCTGGGCACCGTTCCAGACCCACACGCCTTGGAAAAAATCCTTGGCACCGCCAGGAATCGAAACCGGGACACCTCAATCTGTAGTTACACACGTTAACGATTAGACCAACATATATATATATATATATATATATATTAAATCACAGCCATATTCAATCCACTAGTGGATGAGGTATCTCCCCGAAGGTAGGAGTTGGTCTACTGCTCCCACGCTGACCAGACGGGTTGGGAGAGCCGAAGCTCTCACTGTGATCGCCAGTCACACACACACACACATATATATATACATGTGTGTGTGTGGGGGGGGGAGTATATGTGTGCAGTGTTTTCATACTGTGCAAGTTTCACGCATGGAACAAGAAGTTATGAACTTGTATTTAAGAATAGCATGTTGACATTAAGAACAAATTCATTATAGCAAGTACGACTGAAGATTATTAGTAACCATGCATCGAGAATAAGGCAGATTTCTAGATCGTTGACCCGCTGTCTTCAATGTTCGAAAAGCGTTCATGAAAATGTATAACAACCTAAACGAGATCATTCGTGACGAGCAAATCAGTTTTGCTCTTTCTGCCAGTCCTGACGTATGTAGGATTTTTGTGTTCAAAAATTCTGTGTTTAGCGGGCCTGCAACGAGAATCATCTCCGAATATGGATAAGCTGCACTCACAAGTAAGTTTAACAGTAAAGCACTGTTAAACTTTAAATTATAAGGCGTTAATTCCCCATTCGAAAACATTCGTGAAATCTCTCTCGCATAAAATGCCAGCAACATGAATTTGCAGCGCATCAAGGTACTTCGATGCTCTTTGGAGTGTATTCCCTACTATCCACATAACAGTATGCCAATACTGGTGGCGTTAATTTCCTAGGCAATTACTCGAAACAAACGTTTTTGGAAACTAGGCCTTTCATAGGCTGAAGAACAACACTTTAAAATCACAGTTTATTTTTAAAATTTAGTTCTGTTAGTTCGAGTTGACCAACGCATACGGTACGCAAGAAAAGCCTACACCCGTCTCAAGAAGAAATCTCTACGTACTTTGTACAAGCCGCATATTGTTCTTATAGTTCTGTTATGCAAGAAATATTGCACGACAGACCGACCGTCGTGTGATATCCCTAAGGATAGTTTTACATGGGTACGGTGCATATCGTGGCAGCTAAAAATGTAAAATTTACAGGGGAAAAATAATCTTTCCAACACGTGAAACGCAAAATGTCTAGAAGTTTCGAGTCATGGAAAGTGGAAAATAAGGGTAGAAGAGATCCCTGCGACCTTCCATCCTGTTCGAAGTTTTTCCTTAGTCACACGAGGCAGATGTCGGTATGGTACCTACAAACTAGGCCCTGGACGACTATCTATTAACATAATATCCTCCACCCTATCTCGGGTTGAGCCTGTGGTGCTTAAACAGAATTAAAAAAGATTGGAAGAGCGGAAAACCCGAGGGCCTATTCACATACATCCGCGTTCACGTCGTATACATGTGTGATAAAGGTGATGTGGGAATAAGTTATCTACTACAAAAAATATATAATTTACAGGAAAAACGTGTGTAGAAGTGTTTAACGTAAAATAAAATAATATCGAGCCGTGACAGTGAGAAATAAAAGTGGAAGAGCGGGAAGTTCGGGAGCCTGACATGCACATAGTGTAAGTGTTAATGTATGTACAGTACATCGCGTATAGTGTATATATAAATATAACCTGCCTTTTCCTAACTAGTCTTCTCTACTCGACATCCTACTGTCCGTGAATTTTGTAGCAAAATATGTACTTCACAACAGTAAGTGACGCCATTACTATTTTTCTGGCTGCAGCTATATTTACCTGTGGTGAACAACTCAAGTACATGTACTCTTTAACGAAATGATACATTGCTTTTCGTAGCACTTTTTGGATTGATGGCCGTCGTTATGTGATAATTATTTACAAGGAAATGAGTGGTACAGATCGTACATATGGTTCAATAGCAGACGGAAGCTGGAGCAAAGCAAATCTTACCCGGTATGAGCATTAAAATCCCCAAGTGGCA
Source organism: Lepisma saccharinum (assembly GCA_022664845.1). NCBI lineage: Eukaryota > Metazoa > Arthropoda > Insecta > Zygentoma > Lepismatidae > Lepisma > Lepisma saccharinum. Next base: position 110,979 of record JAGDQP010000822.1, read on the forward strand.
CTTTTTAACATTTCCAGGTTATGGCATCAGTTTATAGTTCTATGTACTGTGCATACTTTAGAAAGTAATAGCCTTGTGTTACTATTTCTAACGAAACATAAATTTCCTAACAATAACTCAGTAATGCATAGGGTCGACCAGTGATCTACACACTCCGTAAGGGATTTCAGTTGTACCGTCCTCTACATGCCACCATGTTTCAGCCTCCTTAAATTTGAGAGGTTTTTAACGAAATAATAATATGAGTTTTGGTTACACTTTCTGCACTGCTGATTGTTGCTGGCAATGAATCGGAATTAGTGGTATAAAGCGTAGTTACATACGGCAAAATAGCTAGCTGACATCAATTGCACCACAGCTCTATACATTACTAGTAAAACCGTAAGGGAGTGAGTCTATTCCCTTTCCAAGAGGCATAATTTGACACAACGCTAACACCTTATTCATACTGCACTCCTATGTAACTACTTCCGAATTTCCTAAAATATAATTACAAATAAAAATAAAATAAATAAATAACTTTCGCATAGCCGGTATTGAAAAACTATGAACATTTTGCTGTTTTATTATTATTATTACATCAAGTCTGAAGAACTGTCCTTTATTTACTCGATCAATACAGTTATACAGGACACAAACTGCTAATAGACCCAAAATGATAATATAAAAAATTCGCTCAGCATTACCGAAAAAGTACATAATGCATAAATGAAATCAGTAACAGTCATGATGTCATCTTTACCTTTTCAAAGACAGCGCTTCCTTTGAATAGAAAAATTCAGCTGCTTCCATCCAAACATCTACTTCACGGCTGTAATTTACAATAAATCATACATAAAAACATGATATTATCTTCCCTTCAGGTTTCTTCTATCCTTCTTCCACTTAAGGTACGTGATGGTCTGATGGATACTCAAGGTCATGGCAGTTACTGAAACGCCATTTTGTGTCATTCATAGGTACAGCATGGAAGAAGAGATACAACATTTTAAAATAGAAAAAATACACACAATTAGGAGGGATATTTTTAAACAATTTCAAAATTCTAATAACGATATTATAGAACACAGTTTGAAGTTTAATTTAGCTATCTTGTTCTCTAAAATTGGCCAAATGGTTTTTGTCTCATTTTATTCAGATTTAGGGCTAGTTTTCTGTCTGGTTAAAGTACAGGTTAGCTAATGCCTTGTTTACATTACTAACAATTTACAATGGTAACGTTAACCTGAGTTCATTTTAGTAATGTAAACGGTAGTTACCGTTAACGCGGGTTTCAAATTTAACTAGCGTCAACTTACGACGGTTATCTTGTAACGTTAGTAAGAAACGGCTGTGTAAACGCAAGTTAGTCATTAGGCACGAATCACTTCGTGAGTTTATTTCTTTCTTTATAGAAATATATAGTATGTTAGTGGTGCGTATCGCTTTCAAAGTATAAAAGAATGATGGCAGAACTAATCTACAAAATTTGACGCTACAATTAATTCATTTGTGTTCATTTTTTATAATTTAATCCTTTCCCGTATAACAAGCAGATTCTATACTCAACCACGGAAACCTCAACCTGTTTCTTTACAGACAATGGTAGTACAAGCACGACAACCAAGTTAAGTTCGGTAGTGTGAACGCAAGTTAGTTTTACCATGATAGAAGGAAGACAAGGTAAAAGTCTATCAGCGGACACGCGAGCGACCAAGATTATGCATGACGTCAACTTCTACACACAGGCTCTCACGCAGAAGACCCATCCGCTTGTTGCTGGTTGGAGTTCAACGTTTAAAATAGTTGAGATGACACTCATAGCATCAATAATGTTGTTGTTTAGATATGTTTTCCTCAACTGCAAATATCTTATTACTAGAATTTCTTTGGTGTATTCTTTTTTTTTTTTTTACTTTCCCTGAAAAAAGTCACTGTTGATTAGACAAATTTCCTCACCACCGTAGAGGTATTGTCTGTTGTGCGTTCTTTTTAAAGTGGTTAATCGGCCTAATCCTGTGCGTAAGTTTGTAAATCATCTTATTTCACGTAGATTTTCAAGTCTACGATTCTCTCTCTCTTCTGTGCCCACAAATTCCTTTCTTTTCTATGATTGTCCGTATCATGTGGAAGAAGTAAAGTTGGAACAGCATCCTTCTTCAATTTCCTTCTTTTCTTTGGAGAATAATTCATCATCTTTTCTTGCATGCTTTTGTATTCGGCCTCTTCGTCGAAATCGAAAGAACAAATGGCAGCAAAAATATAAACGAAAGCTACGGACTTTATAGCAATATTTTAAATAATTATGAAAATCTTTCTAATATAAATTAAGAAAAATCAAGGCTACAATAGTTCTGAAAAGGAATAGACAGGCAAATAAACCGATACAAAATTTAAATGTACGTACATCACTTAACATGCTACATGCTTTAACAAACTTTTTTATGAAATCTAAATTGAGTAGGCTACGCATGGCCGTTAGGAGTGAATAAAATTTCTGCTCTCCGTAATAATAATAATAGAATTTATTTATGCCCTTTAGGCATCTGTGGCTTAGGACGGGTAGGGCAGAGATTGAAAAAGTGTTGTCCAGGGCCTAATTTAAAGGTATAATCACCGTATTTGCCTGGTATGACAGAAAACCCCCTGGAAAAAACTAAGTCCGCCGTGGGGTTCAAACCCGCGTACCTCCCCACGGCCGCTCCACGTCTCGCAAGTCCGCGAAGCTACCGCCTGGACCAGGCAACTGGGTAAATAATAATAATAATATGAACTTGTTATATACTAGGCGAAACAATAAGGTACAAATCAAGCAATAGGGATCCTCTATTCTGAAAATACAAACAACATTATAAAGACCATACATACCAAGAGGTGCGCTTTCATGAAAAATACAGTTTTATGTCATTCTTACTCAAGCTACTAATGGAGCGAGTAATATTTTTTAACAATTTGAACAAACGTATTAACAATGCTTTGTAACCTAAAAGTCTATAATTACCCAACAATCAATACTTACTGTCCTTAATATGATGAATGCATTAACTAAGAACTTTTTAAATTTTATTAGTGGCATTTTCAGGGTAGAAAGTTCTCAAAAAGTACAAATATTAAAAAAGTGTGGATGGGCATTTGAGAATAAGCCTAAATGAAATTGTCGTTGAATTAATATGAAATAGGCCACAATTTTAGTGCATAACACGTCAACTTATGGCTGGCTTAAGCTTATTTAATGAGAATTAAAAGTGAAGTGGTTGTGGAAAATCCGCAGAAAGTGATCTAAAACGAACTCTAGGTAATGCGAACTTCGGATGGAACACAAGCATGTAAAAGAACACATTGAGCATTGGTGAAGTATTTGTGTGCTTTAGGGTGAAATAAGATTTTCAGTGCGGGTTCAATTTCCACCGAGGTTCATTAGGCGGAGTGGTTTGGAACCCACTTCACCGAAAACTGTAGGTCTCGTCTTTAGAAACTCACCAGCTCGTTTTGGATATTAGCAACAATGGACATTTCCGTTTTCCCCGTCCTTATGTATTTTACAATTTGTTTGTGTACATCAGATTAAATAATATATAATGTTTTTGAAATTTCAGCGCTACGGTTTTCCGTTACGTAGAAATATAGCATGAAATACTGAGAATTCAATCTCCTACGTCATACAACGAAAATCATCCTCTGATTGGGTTGACGTAATCAATCTGTATTATTTCCGTTGCTATATGCTTCTCCCTATGTTACGTTCCTTATTCAGAAGTTTGAAGACGAAAAAACAAAAACGAGACTGAACATTCACATTATCACTTAACGAAATAATTAATGTACAAATCTGCAGAACACACTTCAATAAGTTAAAACACCAAAACATGTTTTTAATAACAGAAATTGCTCGAAACAATGACAAGGAGCAGTATTTCCTTGCAGTGCTCTTCTTATCGCTAGTTTGTATCAGCCCTGATGTCTTGGCAATTTGGCGCAATTGGTTGGCGCATGCAACTTTTAATTTTTTATGCTTTCACCTTAGGCTGTTCGAATCCTATCAATGATCGTGTTTTATTTTACTTCACGGAACGCAAGAGTAACTTCAATGTAAATGTTTCAATTTACGTTTTTGTTTCTAACATGCTTTTATTATTTTTTAAAATTACATATTAAAAGTATTCAATATATTCACGGGCTATAAGTAGTATGATAAATTGTTAACAGATGGCAGTACCTAACGAGCACTATTAATTCAAGTGCTTTTAAGTTCTTCAAAAACGCTTCAGTAGCATTCATTAAAAAGTATACAATTGTCGAATGTAAAAACCCACATTTTTTTTACAGAAAAAATAGGTAATTCCTTTTAAGTACAAGAGTTCTAAAGAGCATTATTAGAAGCTATCTTATGATTTGATAATGAAAAAAGAGCTGCTATGAATTAGTGTTAAAGCTACCAAACTATATCAATATCTTAAAAAGTATTAAAAGTAAAAATTAAATTTAAATGAATAAAACGAACTAAATGACGTGTTAAGCCATACAGAAACGCTATTCACCACTTATACTATTTGTTCCGATCCATTTTTGCTATCTCTTGTTAACAATAATAACTAATCAAATACCATCTGTATCAGACTGATTACGTCATAACATGGCGGCGCCCGATTAAGCGCAAGGCTGAGACTGTTTTGAAGCAAGTCTTCATTACTCTTCATAAATGCATCACAGAAAGAAAAGAAAATATTTTCCGTAGTCTACTTTAACAGAAGAATTTTTTATTACAATAAAAAAAGTCTACCGGAAATGTCCATTCTATCAATTCGTTCCTTGATAAGTCATTAAGGATGCTGACTGAACACAAAACTGATGGAACTTCTATCATGTTTTTGAAAAGAACCAACGCTATTTTTTTTCATAGACTATTTTAAAACAAGGGATTCCATGTAAAATAATGACAACTTTCTTGAAAATCAAAATAATTATTTTCCTTTGCGTTACTTCTTTTAGACGCACATGGAATACAATTAAAAGATACGAAAATATTTAACTCGCCATTCTTTGGATTAACTTTATCTTTCCTCTTGCAATCAGATATCCATTGTTTCTGTAGATCATCTTGTTTGGGAAATGAGTGGAACTTATCAGTTTCTTCACCACTTTTCTCATTTCTTGAGTTTATTTTATAGCCATACGCCGCGCACGACGGCATGTTTGTGGAAGTTTACAACGCATACACTATTCACAGTATATAAAACATATATTACACACATATATAAACACATACAAACACACAACAGTATAATACCTAATAATCTGTTTTTTCCAGAACTTTTTAACACTAAAAAAGAACAAATTAACAACCTCAAGTGACAAGCAAAACCATCTTTCCTTGCAGACATCAGTGACTCGTGCGTCGAAGGTGACGTCACGAGAAAAGAGAAAGCTGCGCACGGACTTACCTTGTCTTCCTTCTACCACGAGTTTTACCCATAAGTTTCACCATGGTAAAATGTTAGTAATGTAAACAAGGCATAAGTGAGGATTAAGATAATAAACACGACGGAAGTCGTCGTCACCTACGACGTCATACTGGCAGACTCTGACGCTACCCACTGTAAATACTACGACGAAACCGAGATTTTCTAACTCGGCTTCGCGACCGAATGGTCAAGACGTTCGCTTCTTGAGTGGAAGGTTCCGGGTTTAAACCCCTCTTGGGTCAACACTTTTTCTTTTTTTTCTTTCGAAATATATTTTAATACGCTCGTATTTATTATTAATAATTGCTTTTTTTCATTTTCGTACAATATCTTAAATTAGTGACTATGGGAAATTGGAGGTTAGGTGCGGTCATGTATCTTTACATTTTCCTCTCTCAAATTCCTAGCGCGAGACGCTCTTCGACTTAGGCCGTATTTACTATTTTAATCGCCATGTGCTAACTAGCAGCTAACTCTAACAAGTGGTTTACCCGATTTTTTTTATGTCTATTAAGGGAAAACCAACGGTTAAGGACCATGGAGGAATTGAAATAGATTAAAATAAATCTATCTAATTCCTCCAAGTTAAGGACCAGTTGAGGAAACTGGTAGTTAAATTAATCCCTACTTCTTCCAGTTAGCACGTTAACTATTGGTTTCAAAATAGTTTGGCAATTGTCACCTGTGAATGATATTGTATTTTTCAGATTTATCCTTATCCGATGATGAGGATGACAACAAACAAAAAGGAACTTCACGGTTATTTTATTCAACTTTTATACTTGCTTAATATATATAATAATAATAAATCACAGCTATATTCAATCCACTAGTGGATGAGGCCTCTCCCCGAAGGGAGGAGTTGGTCTACTGCTCCAACGCTGACCAGACGGGTTGGGAGAGGAGAGCCGAAGCTCTTACTGTGATCGCCACTGTCTTTTATTCACAGCAGCTCCCCAATTGTCAACACCGAAATTTTTTAGCCCCCACCGGGAATCGAACCGGGTCCGCTCGCACTGAAGTCGAGCGCGCTACCGACTAGACTACGCAGGAACACTTTTATATTTATATATATAGTATAGTGGTGTAACGTTCAGGCCCGCAATGCGGGCGGGCCCAGGTAAAAGAGAGCCCGCGTCCGATTTTCTAGATTTGTATTATTTAATACAATTTTTTAATTTCTAATTTAAGGAGAAATATTGCGTGCAAAGGCACAAACTAAAAGCTTGATTGATCCGGAGTCCAGTTTTGTAATGTTAGGGGAATCCCCCGTTTGTTAGCAAGGGATGTAGTTAACGACATTGCCCTTTCAACGTCACTGTGATTTTTAACAATTTAGGCTACTAAGGAAATCAACTTTCTTTTTCGTTCTTCTGGAAGATGCCAAAGAAGAATTATATGCTGCCACCCGTTATGCGAAAGATTCCGTTATATCGATGGAGTTGTCGAATTGACTTCATATTTGATATATATACACCATACGACATCTAGAGTGTATTTCCGATGCAAGGTGGCGCTACGACCGAAAATTTCAAAAATACTCAAATTAGATTTTCTAAGCATTTTAGACATGATAACGCCCTAATAAGCGAAGTTATGCGGAGCCCCGGGCAAGTCAATTACTTGGGACCCGTTCAATTTGGTATTAAGCCTCAATTTAAATTTATCATCTGTAGCAGTATAAATAAGCATGAGTGAATAATTAATTATTACTTATCTTGTAAATTAAGATATTAATAACAGAAAGAGGAGTATAAATAAGGAAATTACATTTAATGTTGTTCCATTGCAGACAGAATATATTTTTCCGTAATTGGCTCTTCGCGATATAGGCCTGTAAAATATATGTATAAAGAACAATTTATTTTCGTGTTTGTATGTGTAAAAAAGAAGCGGGACCTGTTAGTAATAGGAAAATAGGCAGTAACTATAATCTGATAGTAACATTGATTTCTTATGTAGTAAGCATAGACTTATGAATATGAATTCGTTAAAGGATATTTGTATTATTTAAGGTACTAATACTACTTGTGTTTGCTATACACTTTTATGAAGGGGGTCCGGATAAAAGATTTGCGGGCGGTCCCGCACTCATTTCGTTACGCTACTGTATATAATTATATTATTTTTGGTTTCATATTCAGTTAGGTGCGGTATGAAAAGTTGTCCACTTGTGTTGGGCTGGGCATGAAGTCTGTCTGTGTTTGCACTCGTACAAAATGTAAGTTACGAAAATGTTGGAAGTGTCTGGTGTTGAAACGCAATGGTTTAGTTTTTGATCTCAATAAAATGTAAAATGTAACGGAGAAATGTAATATTTTCAACGTGCCTGGAAGCATTAGAATGAAAAATATAACAAAGGTTGGAGTCACTGAAATGTTCAAAATCAAAATGTATCTGGAACTTCCGTGCTTCCGAGTTGAGATAGAGCGCATTGAGTGAATGTTAAAAGTCAGGTTAATCGCTCATAATGAAAAAATTCTAACTTGACTCTATCTGTCTTCGCCATTGGACATGTGTTCTTGATTTTTCTAGCAAAATGCATGCCATTCATAACATAAAGTGTGTGTGGTCTTTAGTATTATTCCGCATGTCGCCATGTTTGTACATGATGACTAACATGAATGCATATTTAATGAAATAATAATAATCCATGACATTTCGAAACGCTTTTTGGATTTCTAGTTGTTGTCAGGTGTTGTGTGTGTAATATTTACAAGGGAATGAGTGGTTTAGAGTGTACACATGCATTACTAATTGACGGAAGTTGTGATCCCGAAAGTAAACAATGTCCTTATGATTTTGAGATAAACTCATAATATTTCCCAAATGATAATGCAAATAGATAATAAATTACGAGCTATAAACTTTACTTGATGACCCAGCAACTTCCGCAAGTTACTGACCCAAGTATACAAAAAATAACACTGATTCCCTTGCAAATAATCATCACTGACGCTTCTATAAGCTCCTAGTGACAATTAGAAATACGAAAAGTGTCACGAAGAGCTGTCATTATTATTTCGTTAAATACTCAATCCAGTTGGTCAACACACAAACATGGCGGAGTGCGGATGATTAATGGCAACACTTCGTTTATGACACTGTTTTGCTACAAAAATCACGGACAACTAGTCGAGTGAGTGAATGTTTTATTTAAAGACAGATGATTTTGTTCATTATCCGCGATGCGCATGACGTTTAACTCATACTCCATGTGCTCATGCCCCAGAACCAGCGGCGTAGCGAACCTATACGATTGGGGGAGGATGAAATTTGAAATCGCCAAGACTTGATGCAAATTTGCCAGCTCAAAATATCTAGTACAACCAAGTAGTAGACCGAAGGAGATTAAGAGATTTATTTTTTCTCAAAAATACTGAGAGATACGAAGCTGATACTTTCAGGGTATGTTATCTGGTATAATACGCAGATACCCTGTAATTTACGTTGAGATCGGAACAGCGGGAGGGGAGATATGGTATTTTGGGGGATCATAGTAGAAGATTGCATGTAGAAACTGGTTTTAGATTTGAAGTCATGATTTCGATAGTTATGGTGACATTAGGGTTGCAAGTCAGGACTTGATGATTGAGGTTATATAATTATTGACTGGGACGCTTATGAGTGCTGATCAGTGTACCCTGCCCTCTCCTATTATGTTATATTTCATTGTAAAAATCTGACGGAAGTACCGGCTGCACCATTGGCTGGGCATATCAGGTGACTGGACATTACTTGCCATTCGTTGATCGGCTAAACTGAAAATATTACGAGAAAGACTGACTTTGTCAGAGCCATCTCCTAAAAATGACTTTTCTTTGTTGCGGAATGTAGAAACTGATTTCAGATTTTAAACTGGTTTCAGATTTGGAGCTTTCACTGTGAGAACACCCTCCCCTTAAGATGTTTTGGTGGTTTAAACTTTTAATAAGCGTATCCTATGTGATATTTTAAATCTCTTGTAGGAATATGTTGGTAACATTTGAAAACGGAGAACCTCTTAGCATTCTACGTTCTTTAAAACTGTTTCAAGGAAACATTTTTCCGGGAGGTCACTTTATGTTTGAGACTGTAGTATACAATGTTAAGTTGATATATGACGGGGAAATAATGTCTTCATACTTCCTTCCTAGAAAGCCGGAGACAAACTATAATTCAGGAAAGTTTTGTGTGTGGTGTTGAAAGCAATCTAATCTTTTTGTTTGAAGTATAAATAAGATAAGTAGAACAGAGATGATGTTTAATTTCTAAATGAGACCATTTCATTTCTCCGTGTTGCTTAGAAAACCTTTGAATTGTGATTAACACAGAAGAGAACTTTAGTTATATGACCTCAGCATATGTAATCTTGACAATCATATGACAATCAAATCTTGTTCTGATGAAATGTCGAACATAATGGGAGTGATATCAGTTACTTTAAACAAAATACTAGGAAACTCATTGTTTTGTTTAAATAAACTCTGTAAAACAGATGAAATCAGAAGAAGTTGTTTATCTAATCATGGAATTTAAATACAAACAATGTGCTGACTTTTTATTGAAATACAGAGTGTAGAGTTAAAGTTTAGTGTATTATTTGAATTACGATTTTGAACTTTGCTAGTTTAACAAATTTAAAAACGTGGCTTTTCATATCTACATATGATTCAATTGCATGATTGTAGGAAAATGAGGTGTATAAAAGCTATATTTTAGCATTCATCATTGTGTTTCAAGTGAAGCGCATGGTACTTATTTAGTGTTGTTAACCTTTTTTATTTTCGGAAAAAAAGACAACTTTTATATTGTGCTGAATTTAATCTAGGAGATTCTTTTGAGAAGTAAGTAGTTTTTTCTTATCGTTTTTAATTTTCATATTATAATATTTTGAGCAGATTTCTGCTATTGAGCTTATGAAATTATGGAAAAATTGAGAAATTCTTAGTTAAAATAATTAGGTAATATTATAAAGCATTAGTGATCTTTTGCTCGCGGTGATATAGCATATATTGAATTTGAATTTTATTTATGACCTTTAGGTTGCGAGATAGGGAAAGGGATAGGATTTGAGAAGGGTCGGCTGAGGCCTGTGTTCAAGGTGGCATATTTTGCCATTTGAATGATGTGAGTGAGGAAAAACCTAAGTGAAAATGATCGGCCTCCTGAGGGTTAATAGACTCATTTTGGTCAAGTTTTGGACCGGGTCATCTAATTTGCATTTTATTTATGGCCTTCAGGCAGTGAGATAGGGGAAGGGGAAGGATTCGTTCAGCCATGGTCTGTGTTGAAGGTCCCATCTTTAGCCATGTACCTGATGTGAGCCAGGGACATCCTCAATGAGAATGATCTGCCTCCTGAGGGATAATCTTCTCTTTTGGGTCAATGTTCGGACAGGGTCATCTAATTTGAATTTTATTTATGACCTTTAGGCAGCGAGATAAAGGAAGGGAAAGGATTCGGTCAGCTATGTTCTGTGTTGAAGGTGCCATCTATAGCCATGTGCTTGATGTCAGTGAGGAAAAACCTAAGTGAAAATAATCGACCTCGTGAGGGTCAATCGTCTCATTTGGGTCAAGTTTCGGACCGGATCATCTAATTTGAATTTTATTTATGGCCTTTAGGCAGTGAGATTGGGGAAAGAAAAGGATTCCGTCAGCCATAGTCTGTGTTGAAGGCGCCATCTTTAACCATGTGCCTGATGTGAGCGAGGAAAAAATTCAATGAAAATGATCGATATCCTGAGGGTGATTCGTCTCATTTGACACACACATGCAAACAGACACACACACACACACACACACACACACACACACACACACACACACA